>JACEGR010004240.1:0-90208 GCA_014170235.1 Listronotus bonariensis
CACACTAGTGTTGCAAAGTAAATATCACCCTAGTGTTGCAAAGTTCTCAATTGTTTTTATTTTTTCTGAACAGACAAACTTTTTTTTTTTTTTGGTGAATAATTTGTGGTCGTAGGAAAAATAGTGTACAGTACTCGTGTGAAAATAACTTTCTTACACTCGTGGGTTTGTCGCACTCGGCTAACGCCTCCTGCTACAATATTCCCACTCGTGTGAAATTAGTCATTTTCCTCACTTGTAATGTAATATACTATTATATCAAAAGTCTAGTAAAAAATAAAATAAATTATTTAATAAAACTAAAAATTTTTTTTTTATTTTTCGGCTCGAACGCCTTAAGATAATTACAAGGCATCTAATCTATAATTAGCAGAGTCGAGAGTATATTGTCGAGATATTCATCATGCAATTAAGGTGCTGCCAGGCACACACACGTACGGACAAACGCGTACAGGCGTGACGTCACGTGTGTCTGTGCGTTCCCCTCGATGTTGATTGTGGATTCTATGATAATTTGGTAATTAAAAGTGATAGATTCGTTATTGTTATTGTCTTATGGCAATAAAAGGGATTATTAGGTAACATGAGGGCAAATGTTGTGTTTTGTGGTTTTAAACATAAAACTAAATTGCGTTGAATTTTGACGGGACTTGTAGCGGATTTAAAATTATTTGGAAAAAATGTATTAACGAAAGAAACATCCGTTGTTATACAAAACATAGTAAAAAAACACAGTGTTTTTCCATTTTTTAAAAACCTAAAAACAAAGTCGATTGATGAGATAAGGTCACGACATTCGCCATATTGGCTAGCGCGGCTGTGACGTCAAGTCGGGCCATTTTCGGCCATGTTTGATTTTAGGCAGATCAGTGGCGTAGAATTAAGGAGAAAACAATAAAGAACTGTATGTTGTAAACAAAATTTATTGGATTATTTTAATAGGCATAACTTAAAACAAAAATATAAATGTGGTTTAAATATTGAAAATTAAAAATTATCAAAGCGACGACAGGACAATGAGGTACCTGCCAGAGCACAACATTTTCCATGGTTCCGTAAGTCAAAAACCATTTTAAAAACTTTGTATACAGGGTGTCCGCTAATGAAAATCACAGATTCCTTATGCCAAAATATTAAGATTTAACCAAACATACCTAATATTCAAAAGTTTATAATAAGGAAGATACGGGGGTGTCATAGTAAAAAAGAAAAAGTAAATTTATTTCGAATATTTAAAAATTTCGTAAATATGTCCACACACAGAAAGAAGACTAGTAAATTTATTTCGATAATTGTTCCCCCTTTTTAAATATCTTAGTATCTAGGGGTTTTTAAACATTAGCTTTTCAGATCGAATATTAATTTTTGTGTGTAGACTAGAGGGCGATGGGTACACTATTTAAAATTGTCTAAAACTACCCAATTTTTGGTTACTAATCTGTATGTATGTAAACTAGTAAGCTTCTCTATGCTTTCTGCACAAAAAAGGTATACTTAGTAAGAATCGGTCTTGACAACCGTTTTTAAGGTATTCACGTTTTAATTGTTCAGTGCACCCGAAAGTATGTATGTACCTTCAATAACATCGTATTAGCTATAATTACAACTGCGCAGATATAAATAGCTGATATCTAAAAACTCCTGGATACCGAGTTTTATTAAAATGTTTAAAACATATCAAAAATTATCCAAATGCATGAGTAAAAAATATTTATATCTCTTTAACACCCGGTATCTTCCTTATCATTAACTTTGGGATATAGGTATGTTTGTTTAAATCCTAAATGGGTATTTTCGCAAAAGAAATATGTGGTTTTTCTGTGTACCATTAATTAGCGGACACTCATCTGTATCATATGTATATAAAAACACGAAGGACTGAAAACTATTCGACTAAACACTATCAAAATCTCTAAAATAAAACAAGTCCGAACCAATAATATGTGAAGTCTCTAAACTAACCAAAAACATTAACAACTGGAAATCCTTGCAAAATATACAACCAAAATGAAAATGGCAAATTTCCACAGTTTTTACCATACAAAGCTTCGACAAGGCACGACTCTGTCATCAGCTGATAATGCTACCAACTTTGAACAGAACTGCCAACCGAAATCGTAATTCTCACACCCTCACGTCCCTGACAAAAGCTATCACCGATCTTGCTTATGTCTAAACCCCTTCTCATAAAGAAACTCTGCCTAAAAACTTACCTTATAGATTTTAATATGACAAAGTCATCTTTTTCTCTACTTTTATTTATTTATTTTTTGTACTGGTTAGTTAAATGTGAGTTTCTCAGAGTTAAATTTATTATCTTTGTCTGCTTCCTCGAAAAATAAGGACTTTTTGCAATTGGCGACGGGATTTTTGTAAACAGGAAAATTTTCTACGAAAAATTACTTTTTATAAGACGCAATCTGTGGTAATTTGGTTTTATGTACTAGTCTGAATGAAAATAGAAAACTTTTATAAATATTTTTGCAACTTTCTGTCATTGTCTTTGTTATACAGCGTGTTTTCGCAAGTTCTTACCAAATGAAAAACTGTTTAATTAATAACTTTACGTAAAAAAGTGCCTGTTTATAAAAGTTCCGCTTCCATTGGAGCCCTTTGGAAGCCCATATCTCTAAGGAGAAGGCCTATACGAAAATATTTTATATGAACTTGTACTACCACTTCAGCGGGTTTATTTTATATCCGATAGGTATTCCATATTTTTCTGAACAACTTGTATAACTCTTATTTCAATTAATGCAAAAATATTTTATAATATGAGCTGAAAGACTATACTATCAATAAGCTTTACTGCGTTTATTTGTAAAAACGTGTCGAAAATTTTTATGTATCCATGATTTAAAAAAATATATATTTTTAGGCAAAATAGTAGAAAACCGTGTATGAAACTGTAACCAAAATTATTAATAAAACCTAAATTTTAAAGGTATCAGTTTTATACATGCTTTTCTAGTATTTTGTCTTTCATCAAATGCTCTATTTTTTAATCATGAATACATAGTACTGATTTTGGACACGTTTTCAAATATAAACGCAGTAAAGTTAATTGAAAATATTCAATTGATGGTATTTCTTTGGATACACGTCAATTAGGACCTTATCTCTAAAACAGAGTTAAGAAAAATTTTCAAAAAAAAATTAAAATATATAACAAGAAAACTAAAAATCGACGTTTTGGTGGCAAGTCTGCCACCGTTGTCAAGATAAAATATAAATAAAAATAACTGTTCATAAATTTAACTATTACCAAGGTTTTAAAATTTAAAATTTTAGCTTTGGTTTTAGAAGATTCTAAAAAGTCGTTTGACATTTAATGTTAAATTTATTATTTGGGAAATAATTTACCTCATATTTTTGATTCGGAAACCAATTTACATGTGCTCGTTAAAACACGTTTGGCTATTAACAGTTAACACCTCTATTACATAAGTCAAGAAACGTAGTTTGCCACAATTATTCTTTATTGCTTACTAAAAACAGACACTTTTCCCATAATGGGAAGCAATATAATATGATACCATGTCTGCAGCAAACCATTAAAGTTATGAAACTAGAGACTTACGGTCTTGGTTACTACTTATTGTATGCAACCTAATAAAGGAGGCATCAATTAAATAATAAGAGGGTAAGCAAAACTAGCTTTTGATATTATGCGTGGAATGGTATTTTCTATTTAAAATACTAAAAATATACCGGGTGTCTCGTTTAAAATAGAAAGGTTATGGTCCGTGTACACCCGAAGTAAAAAAACAAATAAATTCGTAAAAAAGGAGCCATTTATAAATTAAAAACTCACCTAACCACCCTTTACATCAGACCCTTTTGACGTTTGTGTTGGTGAGAAACAAGTAAATTTTGACAAAAAATGTGTGGTGGGTGGCTTGTTTTAATTGGAATTCTTCATTTCATAAGTGAATCGGTCATTTGAGAAACAGCACATGTCGTATTTTCGGCCATTTTGATATTATACTGTTAATTCCATATTTAAGGGTAAATACATCAAATCATACAAAAACATCACTTGTCTGATAATATTGCACGATTTTATTCTCCTATTAATATTTGATTCCGTTTAGTAACAACACAAGTCGGTGACATGTGCTTTATTATAAGTAGGCTGTTTTTTGTTTTGTTATTTGTTAATGTAAAACATGGCGTCCACAAGTAGTGAAAGTCATAATGCTTCGATAAAAAAAAAAAAGAAAAAGAAAGTTATACAAGTGTGCAATAATAAAAAATGCTAGACTAAAAGGTGAAGAATATATTAATTATAAAGGTGCTGTAGTATGTTGTAAAAATTGCAAAAACTCAAGATATTGCTGATTTTAAAAGTTGGTGTCCGAAGTTCTATAAAAAAACATTTTGTCCATTGAATCTCTAGGTAGAGGTGTGCCAAGGGCCCAAAAATGTACATTTCAAATTTCGAACTTTACGCATTTTAAATATTCTTCAAATGAACCTGGGGTAGTTGAAGCGTTTAATTTTATAGATGGTGTTACGAGCCATAAATTTGACTTGCCACCAAACTTATTACAACTTCCTACCCCTGTTCAACAACCAGCTTATCCACAAGGATAGGTTCCTATAAATTCAAAAAAACTTGATGACATAAAGCCACTTTTTTATACATTCCAAAAGAACACCACGACTTCTATACAGAGATAATAGGACTAAATTGGACAAGAACTAAAAATGAAAACCATTAGAATTGTTTTTTTTTATATTGTAATGTTTTTCCATGTATTATTCAATATAAATATAACTTTATTTGTTGAGTTTTCATGTTCATTTCAGAAACATCACATATGTCGCGTATTTTCAAGTACCCATATTTTTTTACTTATTTTTCTTTAAGGTTCAAATATTATCGTATTTTGCCAGTAATTAGGCAGGTTTTTAATGCTAATTATTTAAAAATAATTTTGTCAACTATCCTTTTAGATTTTCAGTTTTTTTCATTTTCTGTAAAATGGTTTAAAACTGACATGTGCTGTTTCTCAAATGACCGATTCAAGTTTTGAAAACATATTTCTTTAAGTTTACTCAATTTAACTAATCAAAACAAAAACAAAAAGCAGATTGTTACTTGTAGTATGTTTATCATATTATTAACATTGTTACACATTGTGTAGGCATTCTGCCACATAAGGTCCCCCAAAACGCATCTACATTAATCATTGTGGCTTAATTGCAACCAAAGCCTTTTAGGAGCTTAAAAATAAAGTTATAAACCCCATAAAGTCATAATCGGCGCTTAAAGACCGACATTAAACAGTGCTTTCAGACTAATGGATTAAATAAATTGCAAGACGTATATAGAAATGATTTAGGGTCGGCTCATATGCATATGGCCAAATGTATGCCCATTTGTGGTACAGAAATAGATGGCCAAATCTACAAGTTAGAATTAGAAGGGTGTTTCCCAATTGTAGCAAAAAAAAACAGGAGCGTATTCTTAAGGTGCTTGCCCACTTAGACGAAGCGTCGCGTCAAGAGAAAATTGATATCTTAAATATTCCTTATCCATTTAGTGTAATTTGGAAATGTTCCCTTTTCTTTACCGCCAAGCCTTATGTTATGGGGTCATACCACCATATTTCTGAAAATAATGTTAGTGGCCTGTCAAAAGTTTTACTACTGGCCTTAACTGACTGCACCCTAGATGAAGCACATCGGCTATCCGTTTTATGAAAAGGTAGTCTACAGATTTCGCTATATGTCTTGGACTATACTTTGGCCACTATAAATTGATAATAAATATCTGGTAAGTAACTTTGGTTACTCTAGTTTTAAACCAATAAAATACAATTTTTATTAGAGTAACTAGGGTTACTGACTGTTTAAACCAATGAAATACATTTTTGTTCAGGTGTTTTTCCCAATTTATAGTGAGTTTAGATAATGAATAGTAACTGTCCAAATATTGTTGTTGAGACCATCTATTTATTGTTGTGTTTGTAGCCTGTTTAGATAGTCCGGGTCCACCAGATCTTGCTCGTTTATCCGCTTTTCTATGCCTTTATTACCTAAATCTTCAGAAATTTAGAAAAGTTATATCTTGCTGTTTCTGGCGGAAAGATTTTTAGATTGTTTATGCACTCAGAGCCACCTAAATGTCTGAAAGAATACGTATGTCATGATCAAGATAGCTTCTTTTCACACATGCAAGGATATCATATATTCCTGTATAACAACACTGTAGCTTCTTTTTTCAGTGAAAAGCTATAAATCACTTTGGACCTTGCCTCAAAAACACCATTACCCACTACACCATCTTGTCTTTGAACCATAGGTCTACCAAACCAAACATCTGTAAGAATTTTTTGCGCAATGTCAGGATCGCAGTTGACATCATATGATTTTTTAAATAAAATATTGATATATTTTCTTGTATACCAGCCATTGTGTAAACAAAATTATGTATTTTTTAAACAGCATCATATTATACGTAGGGTGTTCGAAAAGTTTTGAGATATACGTACATTTATTTGATTTTTTCAAAATAATTTCCACCACATTGCATACACTTTTCCATTATAACCAACCAGTCACTGAAAATGGCTTTCCACTTTTCATTTAAAATTTCAGCGCATATTTTATCCCAGGCCTCCAGTAGCGCGTCTTCAGTTTTAAACTTTTATCCTTTCAGTTGGCTCTTGATAAAAGGAAACAACCCAAAGTTACACGGCGCCAAGTCGGGGCTATAAGGCGGATGTTCCAAAAGTCTCAAGCCTGTATCTATCAAAAATTGACCTGTAAGTTCAGCTCGATGAGGTGGGGCATTGTCATGATGAAGGTACCAGCCAGCGAGTTGCGAGTTTGGGCGAATCACTCTTAACTTTTGTATAAGTTTTGAAAGGCATACTGTAGTGTACCAGAGAGCATTTACGGTCTTCTGTTCTTGGAGCACAACACGTTGAATTATTCCTCTTGAACCAAAGAAAACAACTATCATTATTTTTTTTACAGATCTTGATTTGCGAACTTCGGTCGGAGTTTCTACACCTTCGAGAACCCATATCTTATTTTGTTGTTTAGTTGGGACGTCGTAATAATAAAGATAAGTTTCATCTCCCGTGACGATCGACACTATGTCTTTAGATTTACCCTCCTGGAATTTGAACATCATTTTTTACACCAATTCACTCTTTGTGTCTGCTGCTCGGGAGTTAACTTGTGTGGAACCCAAAGAGTACAAATTTTTCTAAAACCCAAGCGCTCATGTATGATCGTGTGTAATGTTGCTAAACTAATGTTCAATGTCTCTTCTAACTGTTGATAGGTAATTCGTCGGTTTGTTTCTATAGCTTTTTGGACGGCAGATATGTTTTCTGGGGTAACTACTTCACACCGTCGACTTGAGCGTGAGGCGTCTTCAAGCGAAAACGAGCCCCGCTGAAATTGTTTGTACCATCTGTATATGGTCACACGAGTTGGACAGTCATTACCAAGTATAGGCTTCATTTCTTCTAAACACTGTTCTTGAGATAACCCACGTGAAAAGTTTTATTTTAAAATTGTACGGCACTCGATAGTCGTCCACGACGCCATTGCGCAAAAATAGCTGGACGCAAAACTGATAGTTTACTAATAACTATGTAGGACTACGGCATGTCATGACATGTACAAACAAAAAACATCAATGTTACTTTCCTGCACCGTTTAGTTACAAAGTATCTCAAAACTTACTGAACACCCTACGTACTATATATGCAAACTCTTTATATGGATCTTTCAAATGGGACTTAAAATAAACGGTAATTAAATTAATAGTTACTGCAAAGTGGTCTTGATTAAGTAAATTAAATTAAGTGTTGCCGTACTAATATGATTATTATGCAAGTTTGTTGAAAACGTCATTAATTCGAACGAGGGGTCATTTTGAATTACCCACGTGGGTAGAAAGAGCTGTTTCGCGATTTGTTTTACGTAAAATAAGATACACACATACATTGAAGGTCCCGTAAGTCTTTATAATTATTAATTATTATTAAAATTAATATAGAAAAACACTTGAGTTAACAGTTGGTATTTGACTTTTAATAGAGTGGACTAAAGCGTATTTAAGAATCAATATACCAGGTGATGAATGCCGGGCGGGACATAGGAAGTTCCATGTAAATTTTAATGGGGTCAATTACTGGCACCCCTAATTATTTTAGAGAAAAATTCTATTAAAGTTTATTGAAGAGCATGCAAATCTACGTCCATGGTAAAAACTTTAGATTTTTCGGTTAACCCGTTTGCTAGTTAGATGCTAATATATTTTTAAAAATTGTTACATTATTATCGCCTCATATTTATGAACAACAATAAAAATACCAGTTAGCATGTAACTGCGTAATTGCCCTGGAAGAGGTGGGTGCGTCCAACAAGCTAACCATTGCCTGGGTACCAGGACACGAAGGCCACGAAGGCAATGAAGAAGCTGATAAATTGGCAAAGGAGGGGGCTGGTAGGACAATGGTAGGTCCTGAGCCCTACTGTGGTATTCCATCATCAGGTCATCCATTAGATCATGGATTATGAGGGAATCACAAGACTGGTGGAGGAGAACACCAGGACAGCGTCAGGCGAAAGTGTTCATCAAGGCTTACTCGCCAGAATTTACAAAAGACCTTCTGAATTATAACCGGAAGGCAGTAAGAATAATAGTGGGTCAACTGACAGGTCATTGCAGACTGAATAAACACCTGGAAACTATGGGCCTGGCAGAAGAAAACCTATGTAGGTTCTGCCAGGAGGAGGAAGAAACCGCAGAACACGTATGGTGCTACTGCGAAGCCCTTTGTCGTCTGCGGTTTGCAAGGCTGGGTGAAGAAAAACCTAAAGCGGCAAGATATACCAAGGGGCCAGTTTCAAGCTTGTGGAGTCTGATTAAACAGACCGGCTTGGATAGCGTGCTCTAACCTATGGACGGAGGACACACAATAAACCTGAGCAGGTTGCAGTGTTAGAGGATATGCAATCCACCTCCTAATCTAATCTAATCTAATCTAGCATGTAAATATTATAAATGTCATAGGTTTTTGAAATTTGTTACTCTAGTTTAGTTTAACTTAACTTAATTCGTTTGTATAAGTACAACTTTAATCTTTTCACTGTACGACTTTTTGATAATAATAAAGCACTAAATTTCAAAATGACAACGTTATGTCACGCTAACTGGTATTTTTATTGTTCTTCGTAAATATGAGGCGATAATAATGTAACAATTTTTAAAAATATATTAGCATCTAACTAGCAAACGGGTTAACCGAAAAATCTAAAGTTCTTACCATGGATGTAGTTTTGCATGCTTTTCAATAAACTTTAATAGAATTTTTTTCTAAAATAATTAGGGGAGCCAATAATTGACTCCATTAAAATTTTATGGGATTTCCTATGTCCCGCCCGGCGATGCATCACCCGGTAGACAACAGAATGAATCGACCAATTTTGTCTAAGTTGGCAATGGTATTTATGGGATTAACAGGGTAATTTATCACTAACTTGATTAAATTTATTAAGTTCAGTTGCGTCTCGAAAGGTAATTAAAGGAATATTTCTAACAAAAAAAAACGGTATGCCACTGACTGTGTAAACTTTTGTGCTTTCTTTAGATTAAGGAAATAAAAAAACAGCTTTTGTGCTTTTTATTTTTGTTTGTATCTTGTTTATTTTAAAAGAAAAAAACTAATTGCAAACTTTTGGACCATAAAAGAAAATTGCAAAAACTTTTTGTGGTAAAAATTATGTTTTATATTCTTTTTCTTACCAATCCTGTAACAACAACAATAAATATTTTATAGTCATTTTGTTTTCTGAGAGTTTAAATTTAAACAAAATAATATTTGGCTTTTCTTTAGAAAAAAATATTTAAAAGGAATTTTAAGAAAATTAAACTTTTATATAAATAAAGAAGTATTGTCCTGGCATAATATAATAAAAGTTAAGATTTCTTTAAAATAATAGCTATTTATGTATCAAGGGCGTTACTAGGACTTTAATGCCCTGAAGGTCGAAGTAGCCCGAGGGCTAGATTTCGACCTGATGGACATTATAGTCCAGTAAAGCCCGTGGTGCATACAATGCTTTATGTTGTACGCAAAAAGAGTTTTTCAATGACTAATTACATTATTTATTCGCAATATAAAAATAAGTTGCACCTGTACCTGTATACGTAACTAGATAATGACTGGTGTTAAGTTTGACTTTGATGTTTCTATCAGTTAGTCAGTTGGCATTTTTATTTAACGATTTGCTCAAAATGGAAGAAATTCCACAAAATATAAGAGAAAAGGCCATAAAAGCGACCGAAAATCTTTTTCCAGTTAAATCAAGGCAACAGTATGATCGGGAGTATGGCATATTTGGTATTTGGAAAGATGCGAACGCAATTCTTCAAATAACCGAAACCGTTTTAATGGCATATTTTCAGGAACTGGTAAGTTATTGATTTTATTTTAATACATATGTTTGTATAAACTTGATCTTTATTGTGAGAGAAATAAAATTGGATAAGCAATAAAATTTCCATATTAGCGCATTAGGGCATTATTGCTACCATAACATATTCCGTTTCTAAGGTATTACAGATCAATAATAGATGGGTAAAACATAAATAAATTAGTTAATTATAATCAGAATTAATTGTTTATTATATTAATTTATTTCTTTTAAAGTAATATAAACTTTTATTATATCATGCAAGGGCAGAATAATTCTTCATAAAACATAAAAAGTTTAATTTTCCCAAAATTTTTGTTAAATATCTTTATTCTGGGGCATAGCCAATAAAGTTTAACAGTTTGTACGAAAATAAGTGCTTTTTAATTTTTTCATTTTTATAACAAATGTAACACCCTGTATTTTTAAAACAAAAAATTTGCAAACTTATGTTTATATAAACTTTTATCTATATTTCCTGATGTAGAATCTGGCCCCAAATTTTCTTAAACACATTCTGGAACGCCCTGTATATTATGAGTTGCTCCATGTTATACTTAGGAATTAATGTATTTGGGTAATACAAACAATTATGATCAAACAGCAAACGAAATTTATCATTTGCCAGACACACGATGATGTAGATAAATAAATAGGAATCTAAATTAAAGAAATTCCTGCGAAATATTTTTAGATTTCCATGGTTCACAAATCATTCAAACGTTCCCGTTGATAGCTGGAGGACTCATTTAGTTCATGATGATAAATACGTTTGTTGCCTTGGACAAATGACAAATTGCAAATAACTTTTTTTTGTTATTGTCATTTATTTCTGATTTTACGATAACTTAAATTGAAATAAAGGTATTTTGGCGAAGCCTAATATAAAAGATAACTTTCGGGTTGGTAAAAATCCACTGTTTTTAGTTTTTTTATTAGCAGTGAAAACCGTAATTTTTTTTCTTTGGACAAACCACAAAGGCTAAAAGCCTAAATACTAACGTACCGTGGGTGTCTTAAGCGAGGTAAGAGGGAGTTTGTTGACACGGGACTTAAATACTTAAAAATTTGGAGGGGAAGGAAAAGACCTCCACGGGCAGCAGGTTCCACATTCAAGAATGCTTAGGGTTGTGGGGGACGCCATGCCCCAGATATGAGAACAATATTCCAAGGGAAGTCGGATTTGGGACATCCAAGCTCTTTTGAAGCTGCCGTGGCTATAGATAGAATGTGTTTATGCCAGTTAAGGTTACTTTCAAATGTGACGCCCACAAGATTGAAGGTGTCTTTGCTCTGTAAAACTTGGCCGCTCATAAGTAGAGGATGAGTATTTGATGACTCTTTTCGCGACAAGAAACACGATTGTGTTTTGGATGCATTAAAATGGACGAGATTTTCGGCGCCTCAAACCAATATTAAAATGAAATAAACTATTATCGATGTATTTTTTCTTCCTTTTCTTTGACCTTTAGGTCACAATTTTTTCCTGACCTTAAAAAACCGAAAAAAGATTTCAAATTTTGATTATTATTCGCAATTTACTTAAAATGTGGTGCAGCGAAAAAGATCACGGATCAAAATCTACACAATAGAAGGAAAGTTATTGGACTTTCATCGATTTTTCCTAATATTTATTGGCACATTTAATGGAAATACCATCATAACATTACTTATCAATTACTACAACAAACTTATATAATTATTATTAGTCTAAAGAAAACCCAGAGTCCAATTTTCATAAACATGACCTTCAGTCGGATGCGGAGGACGTTTGGATTTCTCTTATGGACTCAAAGGGTAGTAGAATGTATATTTGTTGTGTTTATCTTCCCCCTGGTGATAATAACGCTTTTTCTTCATTTATTGGTAATTTATATAGACACGAATCTCTCATTTCTATAAAAGCGATTACAATAGTCGGTGATTTTAACCTATCAAATGTAAACTGGATAAATGTCATAAATGAAAACTTCTTTCTAGCCACTCAAGTGGATGAAAGATCTTCCCCTCTTATCGATGCCTTCTTGTACTCGGTTAATGCAGTTAAATAATATTCGTAATTCTAACAATAGAACACTTGATCTCATATTGTGTAATCACTCATTGATCTCTTGCATAGATCGTTCTGATTCTGGTTTAGTGGACGAGGATAGACATCATCCATCACTTGAATTTTAAATTAAAAATGTTGCAACTAAACCACTCGTCCACGAAAGCAGTTATCTTTTTAATTTTAATAAGGCAGATTATGTACAAATTAATAATGATTTGGCTGACGTAGACTGGGAGAATCTTTTTCTGGAAAAGTCATTGGAAGAAACTGTTGACTTATTTTATTTAGAAATAAATAAAGTAATTAACAGACATGTGCCATCTTATAAAATAAATGGTAAATACCCTGTATATTTTAAACTGGATACAATAAGAACAATTAAAGAAAAAAACAAGCATCACAAAAAATTTAACACATTCACTCGCCTGCGTCGTCAGTCAAAACAATTGATGAGAAGGGATTTTCAAGACTTTGCACGTACATCGGACGCAAAAATTCAAACAGATGCTAAAAAACTCTGGAGCTATGTGTCCAGCAAAAAAAGTCTTATGTTTCAATACCTCAAGAACTTCATTTTGAGGGTCGTAATGCCTCCGATGGCCAAAGTGTAAGTAATCTCTTCGCAGATTTTTTTAAGAGCGTCTATGTAAAACCGGATAATAACAGAGAAGTAAAAGTCAATGCTTATGGTGATGGGTCTATTGTTATCACTCCCGATAGGGTCGTCGATATAATTAGGGGATTAGATGTACGCAAAGGTCCTGGGCCTGATGGTATTTCCCCATTATTTATAAATAAATGCATGGTAAACTTAGCTATCCCACTATGTAAAATTTATAATTTATCCTTAAAAACTGCACATTTTCCTGAAAGATGGAAACTGTCACATTTAATACCTTTACATAAAAGTGGAGATAGAAACGACGTTACAAATTATAGACCTATAACCAAACTTTCAATTTTTCCAAAAATGTTAGAGAAAATTGTGTATGTGGACATTCTAAAAACAGTATTCAATATTATTATTGAAGAACAGCACGGTTTTTATCCTGACAGGAGTCTAGAGACGAACCTCCTCTGTTATTCTCAATATGTTTGTCAAACAATTGATAACCAGGGTCAAATGGATTGTGTCTACACTGACTTCAGCAAGGCTTTTGACAAGATCAGTCATGGACTCTTGGCAGAGAGACTTGCTGAGGTCGGTGTCAGCGCAGGACTTATTCAATGGGTTTGGTCCTATATCTGTCATCGCAGACAGGTTGTTACAGTGAATGGATTCCACTCCGAACCCTTTATAGCCACCTCAGGTGTCCCACAAGGTAGTCACCTGGGACCTCCCTTTTTTATTATTTATATTAATAATATAAAGAACTGTTTCCTCAACTCCAAATTCCTTCTGTACGCCGACGATCTAAAGATATTTCGTCAAATTACTGTAATTGAGGACTGCTACAGGCTTCAAGAGGACCTAGATAGACTTTTCACGTACTGTGAAAATAATAGCCTTTTTCTAAACTTAAAAAAATGTCAATCGATAACGTTTTCCAAAAAGACAAATCTAATAAATTATAATTATTCCATCAACAATCACGAATTGGAAAGTGTCAATAATATTAGAGACCTAGGTGTCATACTAGATCACCAGTGGTCTTTCAGACCTCATTTTGAAAAAATAGTGGCTGAGGCAAGTAAAATGTTGGGATTCATAAACAGAACATGTAAGGAGTTTAAAAGCCCAAGTACGTTTTTGACCCTGTATTACTCCTATGTGTGTAGTAAGTTGTCTTTTGCTTCGGTTATATGGAGCCCGCATTACAATGTACACTCTAAAAGAATTGAGTCAATTCAAAATAAATTTATAAAAATGTTGGCTTTTAAACTAAAAAAACAACCGAAGATGTTAAGAAAGAATTTAAAATTATTTCGTTGGCCCATAAAAGAATTATTTCAGACTTATGTTTAATTTTTAAATTAATTAACCATACTGTAGATTCCCCCTTCCTTCTGTCTTGTCTCCACTTCAAAGTCCCTGGAAGAGATTTGAGGCACTGTGACCAATTTAATATACCTTTCTGTAGGACAGATATTGGACGAAACACACCACTAATAAGAATGCAGTATGAATTTAACTCTTACTGTAAAAATATAAATATCTTTTCAATAACCCTTAATGCATTCAAAAAACATATAAAATCATACTTCTTAAATTTTTAAACTGTTAATAAGCATTACCAACTAAATTTAATATTATTTAATAAATAACATCTCCTAGTTCATATAATGAAAAAAAAACCTAGAATAACTGTACAAATTGTAAATGGACTGAACACTACTTTAATTATTTACTTTAATTAATAGCTTTATTTTTTTTTTTTTTGTAAACCTGTTTTAAGAACCACTGTATATAGTGGATACTTTATTGGAATTCTAATTCTGTTGTATCCTGAATTTGTGAATAAATAAATAAATAAATAAACATAAATTAGATTCTAAGTGCCTACCATTATATTTTTAATTGAGATCATATTAAAATATCAAATAAATTCATAGCATAAAGAATACATTTCTGAAAAAAAAGTACTAAATTTTTTGGCACTTAGCACTTATGAACTGATTCTGAACCAGAACCGAACTGGTTTAGAATTGTTTTAAGGCGCATGTCTAGTCATTTATTAGTTCGGAATTTTTATTTACCGCGAACGATTTTCTATACAGCTGAGGATGTACTCTAACCTAGCCTTTTCGTTAGGATTTTTCATGGTTAAATTGAATACTACACAAAAAAAATTAAATTCCAATAAAAAGGTAAATTGTTAAACTGTGGAAAGCCACTTGAGGTCTCTCGGCGGAAGACAAGGGATTCCTTAACATAAGTATGTGTATTTAACTAAGGATAGAATTCAAACAACAGGAAATGGTAAAATCTTGTAATATGGTCTATATTTTTCAATTAAAATTTATTTATTTTATTGCATACATACATTCATACGGAATACAATTAAATATCATTTGTTTATATACGCTCAGAATCACAAAAATATTTAAAAAAATATTCAACAGGTATATTAACCCGCATAAAAAGTGGCAGAAAGAAATAAACTGTAATACAACGGCTTATTTCTGTACCACTAAAACAGAAAACAGCTGACCATGTCTTGGAACTTTTAGTTCCAACAAAAATCCCAGGACTGCTAATCAAGTTACGAACCGGTAACGAATTGATTCCATTGTAACCCGCGAACACAGAACTGTTACTAAAAATTCAGGATTTTACTAACCGCGAACGCTGCTTTTTCACTGCGCATGCGAATAGTCCCAGAACAGGTTCAGAATCGAACCCGCGAACAAAGCTATACAATTGTGCGTTGTTCCAGCAGTAGTTTTAAGATGTTGGAAACATGTTGGAAACTGTTTGAAAAGTTTGCAAACTTACTTCAAACATTACTGACAAATTGTTAACATAACCTTTCTTGTATTGACGTATAAGCAGTATGCACGTCTTGTTTATTTTTCGTTCCAGCAGAAAACTGTTACCAACATTTTTGACTAATTTCTGCGTTTTACAATTGTTGCTAACATGTTTCCAACATTCTGCTGAAACAAACCTTATATACCAAATTTCAAAAATGTAGCTTAAGTGGTTTTAAAGCTACTTTATAGTTGCAATACTTTTACAAACCCAGTATGTAGAATTTCTACGTATCTAAACATTAAGCAAAAAAAAATATCCGTTCAGATGTAAATTTTATGAGGTCACTGCGTGACATTTTCCAAAGTACTCAACTTTAAAATTAGCTCAAACAAGCACTATCAAACAAAACATCAATACAAACCACTTAGGTACTGCACACATGTAAAACATATTTTTCCGCATCTTAATGTATCTACTTAACATATTGAATTACCATTATGAACTCGACTTTTAACCAATTACAAACATCTTGAAATGGAAAATTTTCCATTATGGCTCATAGATGCACTTACTTCTATAAATAATTCCTCGAGGACCATAAATACTAACATTAGCGTTGCTGCAATATATTTATTTAATTGACTGGCTGTCCATTAATCTACATACTAATTGGTTATTGTAAATATACGTTCAAATGTTGGCTTGAAGCGTCGGTAAATAATTACCTTTTCTGTTTAAATACATCTTTCTAGGCTTAAAATAAACTGATCTAAGTGCAAATCTTTGTAGATAATGTTTACCTTATAAAATATTTTTAATTTCGTTTTATAATATAATATTTGAACATTTTAGTAACGTATGTCCTAAAAGTTTTGGCACACAAAATTTATCCGTTTTTATTTTAATGAAGAAATTTATTTAAACACTAACTAGTTATCATAAATTACAACTCAATACTTAACTAAACTATACTATCGAATTATGTGGAGTGGCCCATTCTGCTCTACCAGACGCAAATTTCTTCGAATGTCTCTCATGAGGTCCTGGACGGAATTCAGTTCAATTTCTCTTAATTTCTCGTAAATTCGCCGTCTTAATTGTTCCTTATCTTGTGCTTCCCAGCCTCCATCATAAACCTTTCTAGACAGTACAGCCCAAAAATCCTCTATTGGGCGAGCCTGCGGCAAGTTTGGAGGATTATCGTTTTTGGGTACAAAAGGTATGTGGTGTTGTTGAAGCCAGTTTTGGCATGATGCTAGGTCTGGCCAAAACATGATATCGTCATTAGCATGATGTTCGCGGACAAACTGAAGCAATTTGGAAAGGCAGATATCAATATAGCTCTGACTATTCAAAGCTTCACCCCTCACTCTTCCCACAAAAGGTCGGGATACACCCCTGTTAGAAATTGCGCACCAGACAAGGATTTTATCTGCAAATTTTGCTTTATGTTTGTATCTAACATTGTCAGGGCATTCCTCTACGTTGTCCGTATAAAATCCATCGTTTCCCTTCATTTCAGAATTACTCAAAGTGAAATACTTTTCGTCATCTAAAATAATGATTTTTTCATTGGCAAAATGTACCCGCCTCAGTTGACGACAACATCTTGGTATACGAAGAAGCTGTTCTTGAGAGTATTTGGGGCACTTACGTCTCTTTCGATATTTAAGACCATTCCTCCTCAATTCCAACGATATCGTACTCTTAGAAGATCTGTATTGCCCAGCCAGTCTCCTCGTTGACATTCCAATCTGGTTTTTGCTCTTCTCACCAATCTCTCTGAGCTCTGTGCGGTAAATGCACGTGGTCTTCCATTTTTGGGAGATTCAGACATGGTATTCCCTGCTCGTACTCTGCTATTGTTATATAAATGGTTCTTCGTGAAATGTTTTCATTCTGGAATATTCGACAGATTTCAGCTTTGGGTATCCGCCCAACTAACTTGTAGATACTTCTTATTTCTAATTTATATGACATCTTAAAACGAAAATTCAAAATAAATAAATCTCAACTGACAGTAAATAAAGTAAATAAACTTTTGTTTTCAATGGCAACTTGATATTATTTTGTTTTTGTTAAAATTAAATACAATGAGTTTTATGCCAAAACTTTTAGGACATACGTTACTAGGGGATACATGTTTTACCATTAAATACATTGCCACATATTTTTAATGTTCTGTAACTCAAAAATATTATTCCTATTTAAAAAGCTTTTAGTTACGTAATAACCCTTCTTTTTCTTTTAAATACACTGCTAAAGTTTTAAAATTTTATAATTTTTTCTTTGACATAAGAATTGTCAAACATTTAGGAGTAAAACAAATAAAATAAGACGTTTTAATATTTTATTACAAAAACTAAAAGTTTCTTTATAAAATATCTTAAAAGGTTTTTATTAAGATCTTTAAAAGAGCTATAGGAAATTATCATATTAGGTACACCTAACTTTATTAGTTTCGAAAATATGGCCATCCAAATCCGGTTTTCAGGTAATTTTTAAACTACTGTCATTTTGTAGTAGGTGAGAAGGTATTGACTTTATATTCTAGAGTTGTAAAGTACCTGTCAGAAGTTTTAAAATGATGTGCCACAAGATCCCCCTTTACTTTTTTTTCGCAATATGGCGCCCAGCTGTCAACTTGACATTTCGAGCTGCCATTGATATGTAAAAATTGCAGACCTTGGTCATAAAATATTGTTTCAGGTTTCATAAAAATATACCGAACGGTTCAGAAGTTAGAAGGAGGGCGACGGACTTTAAGACCCCACTGTATATTCAAATTCAAATTCCTTTATTTCTTTAAACATACATGTATGTATAGAAAACGTCAATCCATTTAAAAAGTACATATTTAAACACCAATAAATACACAAATGTAAATCGTTTAAACTACCTAAAAATTTTTACAATTTAAAAATTCCGCTACAGAATAAAAACTATGTTTAAGTAAAATTTGTTTAACTTTAGATTTGAAGACTGAAATGCTCTGTATGGTTTTAATATCTTGGGGCAGGTGGTTATACAGTTTGGATGGCATAATTACGCAACTGTTGGCCGTAATAGAGAGATTATGTTGTGTTATTAAGACGTCGGATGTATTTCTTAGGTTGTAAGCTAAGTTTCTGTCCGAAAACCTAACAGTTAAGTGTAGATTTTCTTTAATATGTAAAACACAAGACAAAATATACATAGACGGTATTGTCAAAATCTGTAGTTGCCCAAAAAGTTCTCTACACGAGTCTCTCTGAGATTTATAAAGAATAGTTCTTATAATGCGTTTCTGAACTAAAAAAGATCTTTGACGCCTGCTGAATTTCCCCAACAAATAATACAGTAGTTTATAGCAGAGTAAACCTGTGCGTAATAGTAATAAATAAACATATAAACAAACAAGTTATTCTTTATCTTTTTTAACTTTTACCAATATCCTGTAGGCTATTCTATTAAGTTTAAGCAAATTAAGCCATTACCTCACTTTGTTATTAGATTAAATCATAATTATGCGGTAGTTTTTGTTGTTGTTGTCCTTCACCAAAGAAAACATTTAGCGATAAAATTGAGATAAACACTTTTAAATGGTAAACACGTAAACAATAGATTGACTATTTTTTACAGTTCAGTGATGAACTAATCAGTGCAACTAATTATACAGGGTGTTGGGTACAAATATTTTCAGAACAACATAGGCCTTCTTTTGTCTAAATATATGTCCTTACTTATCCATATGAACCCTGGCGAAGTAATGAAATGAACTTATTCCTTATAACGAGTCTACCACAAATATTCAAACCGCCATATATAGAAGCGGCGCTTTAGCCCAGTCTGCTAATGATTAATATTGACCCGTATTTATTAATTGTCAAATGATCAATATCTCTACTAAAAAGTTCTTCTTCAACGAGGAATCCAAACCCAATTTCAAATAAGGGCTTTTGTTGAAAACAAAATGGTTATGTAATAGCTTGCAAACGTGATTTCGACATAAAATTTAAAATAAGTCAAAAACAAATAGACTTTTAGTGTTTCATTTAAAATAAACAAGTTGAAATTAACTTCCGGAATAACCGAAAGTGCTAGAACTGTCAAAGTATTTTAATCGTATATCCCCCACTAACCTTATTAGGTTGTCCAGTTTTTAAACTACTCGAAAGCCTACTTTTCGAGAAATTAATCACAGCAATTCCTTATAGATCGCCCTGTATATTCCGTATTTTAAATCTGCTAAATGTATTTTACCTTAATTACATAGGTATAATTTAAAAAAAAATAATAATATCGCCGGTGCAACTGCAAAATTATGACATTTTGCCTTAATTAGATTCCAAATTAATCCCTTCATACGGCAAAACAATGACGTAATCGTAGAACCACTAATCCGCCAGATGGTACATCTTTCTCACTTTGTTTACATATAAAAATATAATAACTGGTATTCGTATTTCGTGTCTTCTAAAAATATTTTTCTTTATTTCAAAACTTCTAAAATTTAGTTAAATTTTGTTTTTAAATTTTTGTACTTCATTTTACTGTTACCATTTAAAATTCGTATATATTGAATTATTTAATTTTTAACACGCTTTTATTAGCTTGGGTTGTATGTATGTATGTATGTATGTATGTATGTATGTATGTACCTATGTATGTAACGGAATCTTTAGGCTTAATTTTCACCAACTTCCAGCGATTCGATTTCTTTGAAACTTTGCACACGTATCAAGGACCCATGACAATGCAATAATCTGCAAACAGTATCCCGTTATCTTGATTAGGATCGCCAGGATAAATAAATTCCTTTATAGATTTTCTGTAGGAGAGTAACAGAGAAAGAGCTAGTGCGCGATCTGCGCATGCGTGCAGTTTCGGACGTACTCTCAGAATAAGGCTGACAGAAACTTGTTCGGAGTAGTTGCGTTCTGAAACCCCATGCAACAGTGAAGCTTTAAATGAAATGATTAGATTACGAAATAGTTCGTGAAACATTTCAATATGACATGTCCGCACTAATTGATATATCGAACTAAAAAATGAAAAATAAATAATAGTTTAAAAAACTAAAAAACACGCTTTTATATGCAACCGAACTAAAAATTAGAAAATAATTTTTCATTACAAAGAGTTTGTATTACAGAAATAAAAGGTCAAACAATGAATCATAATTATATACCTCAAAATAGAATTATAATAAAATTTAAAATAATAACAGAATTATTCACTTTAGAGTAAAAAGCGTGGGATGCATTTTACTATTTTTTCATAACTTTTCCCTCATAGATATTTACAAATGAAATAATTATAACATTTAATATATTAAGCACCCCACGCTTTTTACTCTAAAGTGAATTATTCTGTTATTATCTTAAATTTTATTATAATTCTATTTTGAGGTATATAATTATGATTCATTATTTGACCTTTTATTACTGTAATACAAACTCTTTGTAATGAAAAATTATTTTCTAATTTTTAGTTCAGTTGCATATAAAAGCGTAATTTTAAGTTTTTAAACTATTATTTCTTTTAAATCTTTAATTTGTTTAAAATATATATTTACTTACATGCAACTTCAACTGTAGCAGGCTGACTCTTGATACTCCCCTTTCCATTCCAAGCAAAGCACTCGCACTTGAATTTTTCCTTCCCAAAAAATTCTTCCACCATGTCTCTAGTAACATTTGTCTCCGCCTCCATAATCCTAACTCCAGTTTGAGGATCAACAAACTCAAACTCAGTTGTCTCTACCTTTCTGGCTCCGTTACATTTAAAATACACGCGAAGCGAAATGAGCCGCTCTACAGTGTAGAGTCGCGGCGCGATTTTTACTACGAATGCGTTTTGAGGTTCTGTGAGGAAAATTGGGAGGTCTGTATTGAGAAGTAGATTTTCATCTTGTTCTGGAGGTGTGGGTTTTGGGGTCGAGGCGATTTTTTCAACTGGAGTTTCCTCAAGTAGTTGGGAATCTGAAAAGAAAAAGGTATAATTAATTAACAATGTACAAGGTGATTCAAAAAACGGACAACAAACTTTGGGCAATGAATGATTCTACATTACAAAATATTGGTACAATTTTATATAATTTTTTTTTTAATGTCAATGGATTTTGAGTGACAACCCCCAATTTAATAGTCCGAAAGGTAGCAACATCGAAAAAACAACAATCTAGGGTTGGCTGATTTTTTGATATGTAGTTCTCCCTCCTTTTTTAGTTCATCCTCGGCTGTCTGGGTGGCGGTAGCGGTTGTGTTGGCGCTCAGCTGTGACCTTGACATTTAAGAGCTGTCACCTTGACATTTAAGAGCTGTCACCTTGACATTTAAAAGCTGTCACCTTGACATTTAAGAGCTGTCACTTTGACATTTAAGAGCTGTCACCTTGACATTTAAGAGCTATCACTTTGACATTTAAGAGCTGTCACCTTGACATTTAAGAGCTGTCACCTTGACATTTTAGAGCTGTCACTGATATGTCAAAAAATGCAGACTTTGGTCATATATTATCGTTCCAAGTTTCATCAAAATATACCGAAAGGTTCAGAAGTTAGAAGAGCAACGACTATATAATTAGCAATGATAAATGTGTCTGGCAATAAAAAAAAGATATGTCATAAACCTATTTAAAAACAAGAAATTGGAAATTAGGTGTTCTAAAATGGAAACCTTGGATTATCACCTGTATAGGTAGCGAACTAATAAACAAAACCACTACCGCTAGCCAGACAGCTCAGGGTCTATCCAAAAGAGGAAGGAGAACAACATATTAAGAAATCAGCTGACTTTAACGTCTTTTTCCGAAAATGTTGCTACCTTCTATACTAGGATTTTTTAATTCACGTTTTTTTGTTTGTTTAAGCAAAAACCGATATGACTTATTTTGGAGCATAGACTATAACAATAAGTTGATTTTTTTACTTTAGTAATATTTCACAAGGATTGTGTGCCTCTACAGGGGGCTTTCTACCTACAATAAAAAAATTGTCATAATTTTTGAGTTTTGATAGCTACTCTAATTCAGGGTAAGTTTTCCAAAGCACCGATAGAAAGCTTTTGGATAGAAGATGTACGACCTAATTTTAAGGGATAAGTATCGTTCTTTTTATTCTATGCAGAGACAAGAATGAGACGAGCAACTAAATGGAAATAAATTATCTGAGAGAGAGATAGCTGCTGGGCCTTCCTTGTCTGTTTTCAAGGAAGGTAAACGCAGATGGCGCGTGAGTCGACAAATTATATAGCTGTGCTATTTTTGCCCTTAATGTTAGGTACTTGTTTTTGTTTCCTATTAATATAAAATATTGGGGTTTAGTTCAATAATTGCACACACCTAATTAAAAATGTCATTTATTTGGTTTTTATAAAGATTTTTCTTACAGATAACCATGTCAATATTACCTTAAATTATCTGTTGAAAAGCACAAATTTAATATATACACTGTGATTACTAATAAAAGTCAATATTCAAAGTCCAATTAAAGGTAAAAAACAACAGAAACACACAATAAATTACAGAAAATGTAAACAAACTGTCCAAACAAATCGGCCATTGAAAAATATCAAACACAAATATCGAATAACATTTCGGCGTGACTGCCTGCGGCAACAGTTTGTCAAATTAAAAATATTCGATTCATGGTATATTTTCTTTCTCTTAATTAGATGTGAGCCAAAAGGACATTAAAGTTTACATGCAGAAATTGTAAACAACTTGGCAACCAGGGCAAAGCGATGATTGCTCCATCTACGATAGCCTGCCATGATGAAAGACAAAGACATATTTTTAGAACTTGCGTTAAACCAGAAGAGATAAATACAATGGACAAATTGTTAGGACCAGTTACTCGTCTCATTGTTGTCTCTGTTCTATGCTCCAAAGTCTATGGGTTTTTGCTTAAGCAAACAATTTAAAAATTAAGTGTATACAATGTTTTATAGGGATAACAATTAAAACTTAGGTTTAATTAAAAAAATACTCACTAATTTTTTATGGTACATTTAGTTTTCGTGCAAGATTAAATAAAAATTCCTTAATTAACTGTAAAATTCATGCCCAGCGGTTTTCCACTTTTTAATTAATAATCGCTGATGCTTCACGTTAATTTATGATCACGTGATTACTGGGAAAATGCAAAAATATTATCGGGTGTCGGATTAAAAGCGCAGTTGCGCTCCAATAAAATAAAAAACGAAAACCGCAGCCATATGGCGCCAAAAAATTAAAATTTTTCGCTGAAGTAATAAAAAGGTATAGCGAAAATGCCAGATGTTTTATATGTGAATGCGTGCCGAAAAATATTTTTAGTTAATTGGGATTTAAAATTATTCTGAAAATTTAATTTCTTTAGATATAACATAACCAGGGTGTTTTTAAATTAAATTTAAAAAACTTAAAAAGGTAATTACTGGTTAAAAATAAGGACATTTATACATGAAAATTTCAAGTTTCTCTGTAAATATACTAATTATTTGGGGACCCATGATCCTTTATTTATGCCCTTATTATTAATTCGATTGCAAATAAATTAATATCGTTACATTCGTCAATTTTTTTTTTTAAGTACGACTGCATTTTTCTAACATCCAAAACACAATCATGTTCCTTGTCAAAAAAAATCATCAAACAGGGCCAGGTTTTACAAAGCGGGGACAAATTTAACCTTGTGGGCGTCACATTTGAGAATAACCTTAATTGGCATAAACACATTGTATCTATAGCCACCGCTGCGTCAAAAAGCTTGGATTTCTTTTCCGAGCCAAAAGTATTTTTCTCCTTCCAATTTATACACTTTGTATGTGTCCCAAATTCGACTCTCTCTGGAATATTGTTCTCATGTCTGAGGAATGGCATCCCCTACAACCCTTAGCATTCTTAATGCCATTCAAAGGCTATTTGTCTTATTCAGGATCCTTTACTTACTCAAAGACTTTCCTCTCTTGCCCATCGGCGAGCTGTAGGAGATTTATCGCTCTTGTATAGATACTTTTACGGCTTCTGCTCCGACGAATTATCCAGTATAGTTCCTTCTCTTGTAGCTCCCAACAGAGAAACTCGTGGTGCCAAACTTCCCATTTCGTTCGTTCTTTTATCCCTAGAGTTTCTAGACTGAGGAACCTACTGCCAGCGGAAGTTTTTCCTTCCCCCTCCAAATATTCAAGTTTTTAAGTCCCGTGTTAACAAACTTCCTCTTACCCTGCTTAAGACACCCACGGTACGTTAGTATTTAGACTTTCAGCCTTTGTGGATTGTCCAAAGATAAAAAAAATTCATCTGGGGTCCTTAGATTATCATGCCCCCCAGATGCAATATAAAACTGGTTCAAAAAAATCAAGTCGGCTGAATGCTATTGGCCTTAAGAGGAATACTTAAGCAAAGAAAATTTTTGTGGAAAGAAGTTTCTAAAGAAAAATAATTTTTTAGTTACCGCTCCCCCTAACCCTTCCCCGTCCAGAGAAAACTAGGTTCTATAAGCAAATCCTCTATTTGTATAGTTTTTGTGACTTTAATCAAGTTTTATCGTCAAATCACAGCTTGCGCAATCCGCCTCTTTAATTATTGAAAGATCCGAAATTCTTAAATAAAAAGTTGTGGTAGAGTGGAAACATTTTAGTTTATCATTTGCCGAATAAAATTTATGGACGAAAAAACATAAATAGAGGATTCGCTTAAGAAACTTGGATTTTCTCTGGGGGTGAGATGAACAAAAAAAATGTTTTCGAAAATTACGTAGTAAAAATTTTCTTAATCAAAATGCTTTGCTTTAGGCCAATAGCCTCTTGTATCTATTTGTATTGGGTTTCAAGTCTCCTTTTTAGATAAAAGTGTCTCCAAGACCGCCTCTGAACTAGAACAATTTTGTGATAGATAGATAGATAGATAGATAGAATATATTACCTTAAAATGCACAATAGGTACAAAGGGGTCGTCAATATAAATAAATATAAATATAAATACTATAAAAAATATATAGATATAAACAAAAATACATAGACACATAAATATATAAAATGTAATTGTAAAAAACACACAAAAAAAAGAATATAAATGAACAGAAACCTTAGCTATAAATAATTACTATAAATAAAGTTAAAATTTTGTATAAATATATACATATAAAAGAATATTAAAATTGTTAAATCAAAACGCAAGCAAAGTAACAAAGTCTAATGTCGCATACACTCTGCAACCGAGTAAAATGCCTTGTCAATAAGAAATTGCCTAACGGCATTCTTGAATTTACCCCCATGCATATTTATAAAATCTCTTGAAAGCTTGTTGTAGAGAGTAAGACAATCGTAAAAGGAGAGTTTTCGAAAAAGGAGGTCCTGTGTAAAGGAACATCTATAATGGTCCTGTTTCTAGTGCTGTAATGATTTAACTCTCTGAGTCTCTTAAATAGTCCCATATTAGAATTTACATAAGTCACGCACTTAAAAATAAACACACATGGCAAAGTGTGGATTCTTTTCTGAATAAATAAAGCTTTGCAGCTGTCACGCGGTTTAAGATTAAAAATTAACCTCAGTAGTCTTTTTGCGCTACAAAGACTCTCTCAGATGCATTACTACCTCCCCAGGACACAATATTATTTGAAAGATGGCTGTAAGCCAGTGAATAGTACACAGAGAGCAATCCCGATTCGTCCAGTGTATTTTTAAGTTAAGGATTGCATAAAACGCCGAATTTAATTTTGCGCAGACATAATCAACGTGATTTTTAAAAGACATTGTGGATACCCCTATAAACAATTTATCTACATAATTTATTGTCCTGAAACTATTCTATCATCCTGAGAATTTTTCACAAAGTGCTTTTATACACTCTCTAATATGTTCGGAATTAGGAACACCTTTTCTCATAATGGCCGACTGCTTATGAATGAGAAAATTTATCGAAGAAAATAAATTCGAAGCGAAGACTTAAAACCTAATGCTTTGTACCTCATTATTTTTAAACGACGCTATTCATATATTTATAGAAAATGGAAGGCGGGAAAGTAAGCTTTGTCACAATAAGAAGTGTCGCCATTAAGCGTTTGAGCTTCGATCTTTTCGTTGATCGGGAAGCTTTTTAAAAGGCTTTTGCATGGAAAAGAGATAAAGCGTCAATTTGAATAAGGAAACTATTTCTGTTTTGTCTACTTTTTGCGTTGTATTTACCTACTTTGCTGCAATTTATTTGTAAAATAAATGTAAACTTACAATTTATGCTTGAATTTACAAACTAATTCGTTATTTAATCAGCGATGTTGTTTATTGTTTCGCTCGCGAGGGTAGTTTTAAGTTATTCGTAAAAGCTCAAAATAGTAATTTATGTATCAAGTGCATAAAGTGATACTTTTTTACAAATGGAAAGTTTGATAATCCTATGAGTAAAAAAATACACTTTATGCATGTGTTACATACTATATTTTTTCCAAAACCGTACAAAAATTTCCCAAAATACCATTTTATACATGTTTTATTTATCTAAACTTAATAATTTTAATTTTTGCAGCACATGCATTATATTGCTACAAAAAATCATAGCCTCCTAATTTCTTAAGAGACAATTATCCTCTTCATAACTATGCATTTAATTTTTAATTTTAGAAAATTGTATGTACTTACTTTTTGTAGAAATATTACTAAAAAGTATAAAATTCCTTTTTAATTTCTTAGTCATTCAAATTCGTTATTACTTTTACTTTTTAACACTTTAATAGTGTACTAAAATGAAGTACTTTAACTTCATGGTAATGATTAAAAAAACAGTATTTTTTTTTGACGGTCGTGAAAAAAACATATTTTATGATCAATGCCGGCTCAAGGTCTTTTCTACTAAAGCAAAGAGTAAATGTTACGCCCTTCTGCCAAAAACAATATTTTAATAGTAGAAAAAAAAGAAAAAAAAGTAATACCAAAAAGGTCTTCAGTCGGACACGGCAAAGTGTGTTCCGGCGCCTTGGTCCTTTGGTGGCCTTTTGCACTTTGTCCATTTGTTGTTGGGCTAACCAATAAATATCTGACACTTATAAATAAATATTTTGGCCGCACTATGACTCGATTCGAACCCAGACAACGACCCAGCGCTTTAATGGATGGTCTTTTGTTAGGTACACGCCTGGAAAGAATGGGACCGCTTCGGTCCTGGTCCCGGGGTATACGATCTGACCCTGTTCAGCCCTATTGACCCCATAATGGTTAAAAGGGAGTTGTAAAAAGTCTATTTGATAGAATTAAAGTCATTTGTTCTAATCAAAATATAAACAATGAAAAGATTATTTAAAAGATATTTTAATTCAAAATAATTATCCTCTTGATTTTATAAATAATTGTTTCCATGAATTTGAAAATCCAAATATAAGACAAAATCAAAATAGACCTATTACAAATTTATTTTTACCATACATTCCCGGACTATCAAATAAAATTCAACGAATAGGAAATAAATTTAATATTCAGAATTTTCAAAACAAAACACCATTAGATCTCAATTAACAAAAACAAAACCATACAACCTAAATGAAAATACAAAAAATGTTATTTATAAAATACCTTGCGAATGCGATAAGTTTTATATAGGTGAAACTTGTAGACCATTAGCTAAACGCATAAAAGAACACAGATCATATATTAAAAACACAGAATTTCATAAATCAAAAATTTGCCAACACGCATTTGATAACAATCACAGAATAAATTGGGATGCTTCGAGAATTTTAGCAAAGGAAACTTGTTCTAAAAAACGCAAAATCAAAGAAAGTGCGTATATATTATTAAATAAAGATAATTGTGTAGCATCAATTTCAGTTAATTTAAATAACACTTGGTTGCCTTTGCTCGATACTGAAGTATCTTCAGGAAAGCTAAAAATCAATTAACTCATTACCTTTTTTGTCTTACAAATAATAAATACACCAGTTACTTATGTCACTCATGACACATATGTCAGACTATTCTCAGTTTGCGAATTTAAAAGCATAAAATACAATCATTTCTAATTTATATATTAGGTAATTTTTTAATTTTATTTTTTAATTTTATTTTTAATCTTGACATCGGTGGCAGACTTGCCACCGAAACGTCGTTTTTTAATTAGAATTTTTTGGGTTATTTGGGGGTTTTTCTTTTATTTTGTTTCAGGCGACCGGCTAGTTTATAGGGGTCAATAGGGCTGAACAGGGTCAGCTCGTATACCCCGGGACCAGGACCGACACGGTCCCATTCTTTCCAGGCGTGTACCTAACAAGACTATCCAATAAATGAATGCGCCTAACCAATATAAAACATATCTTCAATCCAGCGCTTTAACACACTAGGCCAGGGACAGCAAACCAATCGCATGTAACGTAAAATTTTGGGAACGCGAGGGTGTTGATGTATTTTTTTCTTTTACTTAAACAGAGGGCGGAAGAGGCAAAGGATGCAAGTTGTAAGAGGACCCTTTTTGCTCTTCAACTTTTAACTAAATCACTGTAAAAAGTATTTCATTTATGGTACGCCTAGGATATCATTTTTTAGCAGATTCCCTTTTGTTGCAGTTTAAAATTATTATTGACGTATTTTTTAGCAGGGGTAGGACATCATGTTACATTTTTGTATAAAAACGAAACGTTAATACGAAAAGATAATTGGATTTCTATAAGTTTTTAAATTGGAAAAAAATATCTTGCTCATTTGTCTTTCGAATTTATTATTATTATTATTTGCTCTTTATTAATTTCTGTTAAATTAATAGGCAAACTGGTTTATTTTATCTATTTATTTATTTTCTTTGGGTTACCACTTTGGGTTTTAAATTTATTGATACGTGAAGTAAAAGAAGTAATGGCAATATTTACAGTAACTTGGTCTTTTGGTTTAGTATACAACGTGGTTATAGAAGGAACAGTTTAAAAATGTAAATTCGGTGCTCTTTGATAAGAACAAAAATCACAAAAAGTTTAAAGCAAATAAATCGGCATGCTTGTCTTCGCGGCCGCCTTTGCTATATTTCTTTTATGATATACCGGTTGATGCAGCTGGTCATCGCACTATGGGATAGAAATTAATTTTTCTGGTCAAAATTCTGAAACTTACCAATCTAATTTAAAATGGGGTGCTTTTTACTGGAAAAATATTATAAATTATTACAAATGCTTTTTGGAAACCTAAAACGTATTATATGTTATTATAAATTTACACCCCCTTAACATTATTATTTTTTATTGTATAAAATAAACTAAAATGTCAGCTTGTTTGATTAATTCGGTAGTATTCTAATCAGTAATCCGATGATTATTATCTCATATGATATACAGGATACGACAATAGGTATGATTTTTTAAATGGAATACCCTGAATATTATATCACCACCAAAAAATTCTACATTTGATGTGTCTATCTCAATTAGTTTCGAAAATATGACCATCCAAATCTGAAAAATAATTTTAAATTATTCTTAGAAGCGTAATAGAGATACATCTTCCCAACTTTTTATTTTTTAACGTATAAAATAAATAAAAAACACTGTTTTGTTGGGTAGATTCTGTAGAATTCATATCTTTCATCAGAATGCTTTTATCTTTTAGGATATACGGTGTAGGACAAAACATATTAAATTTTAAAATGGAAAACCTTGTAAATTATAAAAAAATCTTGTATCTCTCCTTACACTCAGAAGTAGCAAAAAGTAGAAAGGCAATTGTAAGTACAAAAACTGATAAATAAAAAGGTAAAAAATCTTTGACAAAAGTAGCGAGACTTCGCGAGACTGCATCGGAAACACAATAATAGCTCTTACTATTTAAACTCTTTTACTTTTTTAGTAAACAAGGCTAATAATAAATTAAGTAGATTAAATGTTGTATATTTATGTTTACTTAAAATACATTTTCAAGTTTCTTATTACCCCAATAGAAGTCGTCGTATTCTTTTATAATTTTGCGTACATGTAGTTTGAAGTATCTGCTTTAAAATACACAGCATGAGCCATTAAAATTTCAAAGTTGCTTTTTGGCCAAAATAATGGATTTCTATCCCATAGTGTATCGGCGCGTCGCTGTAAAGGATAGCCTCGCCTTTGTATAAAATAGTCCGATTGCAGGCGGCCTTTTTTATGTTTTTTTGTATTATTTTCAAAGAGTACCGAATTTGCGCTTTTAAAATGTTCTTACTATACTGTTAGAAACATTGCATAAGTAAGTATATGTATATAACTGAATAAATAAATAACGATCATTTTTAATTTTATGTTTATCTTTATCTCAAAGATCACCGACATTAACAGCTGCGTTTAAAGCTATTTACCTCCGATTATTTTGCCTCTTGGACCGCAGTAGCCGGGACCGAATAATTAAGAAGAATCTTCCACAACATATCATTCTGGTGGAATCTAATGACATGATTCTCTTAATTACTTTAATTTATTTGCCGAGATCGCCATCTTTGATAAGTTGCCAGCATATTTACGATTGTGCGTCCTTTCAACTGCATAGCCCAAGGATAAATTACTTTTATGAACATGGAATAGGATTGTCCGTATTATTTAATTCCTTTTTGTAAGATCCAAGATATAAGTTGATCTCTCTCTCTCTCTTTAAAGTTTAATTAAAAATTTAAAAATAATCTTAAAACTATACCACCCTAAGTGTACGAGGCATTTATTCGTTTTTAATAAAACATTAATTTCGTTTCTTGTTGTTTTTCTAGTAGGAAGTAGGCTGGTAAAAGCTTTGAAAAATGATATGGGAAATAAATTACTGACGTAAAAAATGGCTTTACATAAAAGATAATTCGTTTTCCGTTATTTATAGTAGTTGCGACAGTGTGGGGAAATTATTTACCGTTATTAATTTATTCACATACTAGGTGAGGTGTAAAGACATAAAGTTTAAGTAAATTATGTTTAAAACAGAGATAATTTATACGGTGGACATACAGAAAATTCCCTGAAGTTAAAATAACCCATTTTAAATAAGGCACTGGCTAAACCACCTACTATTGAGGCTAATTTTTAATCTTAAACCGCGTGACAGCTGCAAACCTTTATTTATCCAGAAAAGAATCCACACTTTGCCATGTGTGTTTATTTTTAAGTGCGTGATTTATGTAAATTCTAATATGGGACTATTTAGGAGACTCGAAGAGTTAAATCATTACAGCACTAGAAACAGGACTATTATAGATGTTCCTTTACACAGGACCTCCTTTTTCGAAAACTCTCCTTTTTACGGTTGTCTTACTCTCCTCTCTACAACAAGCTTTCAAGAGATTTTAGAAATATGCATGGTGGTAAATTCAAGAATGCCGTTAGGCAATTTCTTATTGACAAGGCATTTTACTCGGTTGCAGAGTATATGCGACATTAGACTTTGTTACTTTGCTTGCGTTTTGATTTGACAATTTTAATATTCTTCTATATGTATGTATATATTTATACAAAATTTTAACTTTATTTATAGTAATTATTTATAGCTAAGGTTTCTGTTCATTTGTATTCTTTTTTTTGTATGTTTTTTACAATTACATTTTATATATTTATGTGTCTATATATATTTGTGTATATCTATATATTTTTTTTGTATTTATATTTATATTTATTTATATTGACGACCCCTTTGTACCTATTGTGCATTTTAAGGTAATATATTCTATCTATCTATCTATCTATCTACCGCTGGCGGTTTTGCACAATTATAAGAAGAAAACAGCCGTTTGGCGTTTTTTATATTAATGTATATGAAAGCTGCCTAAAATGTTAATTAGGTTGTTAATACCGGCGGTTTTACTCATTTTATCGATAGATAACGTCGTTCAGCGGTTTTGCTTATAAAAATTATTAAAAACCGCTGAAAAATAGTTAAAGTGAATCTAACCTTAATAATTAGTTACTTATTTATAGTTTAGATAGCACCCTTTGGAAAATCAAATTGGAGTAGTATAGCGGAATGGGGACCGGCAAATAAAATCATCAATGTACAGGGTGGGCCAAATTAAACACTTTTTATCTGTTGCGCCTATATTTTTATTTTTAAAGGGCTAATAGGTAGATATGTTTTCTCTAGGTTTGTCAATTTTGGTCATATAGATTTAGACAGGACTGGACTTACGGGACTTTTCCAAAATACTGTATTTAACCTCGTTGCAAAAGAAATCTCATTTAGTTACAATTAAGCTAAAACGTTTTTCTTGTGGAAAAACTTTGGGAAATAATTTAGTAGAAGCGAATCTGTCAACAATTTGATAATTTAGGAATTATAATCATTTTTCCTGAATAATGCTCCCCATAAAGCAAGCATTTTTCTCGATAAAAAAAAACTTTTTTAAGTGTCCTTTGAAAAATGTGAGATTACCATGGGTATTAAGTTGGATGCTGACCAAACATAGCTGTAAATTAATTAAAAATAAACGTATTAGCCTAATTGTAGAAAAATATATTTTTTTTGCAACGAAGTTTAATGTATCATTTTGGAAAAAGTCCTGTAAGTCCAGTCCTGTTTAAATCCATTTAATCAAAATTTGGAAACCTGTAGAAAACATATCTACCTATTAGCCCCTTAAAAATGAAAAAGGTGGGCGCAACACTTAAAACGTTATTATTAGGTAAAAAGTGTGCAAGTTTAATTTGCCCACACTGTATTTATCCTATCGTTCCGTGGCTGGTTCCTACTTTATCAAGGACCTTTAATTGAAAAGACACATTACAAATCTATTTCGTCACATGGACCCAATATTTTACAAGACAAAAAACACTTTTTTAAAAAATATTGTGACGTAGATTTTGAATACATAGGTCCACTTGACGTCACTGGGACAAATCTACCATATGGAACTATCTTCTTAAGACCATGAGACCGGTGGACAAAAACTAACTAAATTTAGTACGGGCATACCCCCAATAAGGGTAGCCCGTACGGGGCTAAACTAAAACTTTAACTTTATACTTGACTTCACTTCTACTACTTACTTCTTTTTTTTCTATACTGGACAATTCTTCAGAGCAGAAGCCGTGGAAGTACCTATAAAAGCGATAAATCTCCCACTGCCCGACGATGGGCAAGAGAGGTAAACCTTTCTGTAAGTGAAGGATCATTAATGAGACGAATAGCTCATCTTTGAATAGAATCAAGAATGCTTAGGGTTGTGGGAGACGCCATGCCCCAGATATGGGAACAACATTCCAAGGGAGTTCGGATTTGGGACACATATAAAGTGTATAAATTAGAAGCGGAAAAATACTTTTGGCTCAAAAGAGAAATCAAAACTTTTTTGAAGCTGCCGTGGCTATAGATACAATGTGTTTATGCCAGTTAAGGTTACTTTCAAATGTGACGCCCACAAGATTGAAGGTGTCTTTGCTCTGTAAAACTTGGCCGCTCATAAGTAGAGGATGAGTATTTGATGACTCTTTTCGCGACAAGGAACATGATTGTGTTTTGGATGCATTAAAATGGACAAGATTTTGGCGCCCCAATCCAATATTAAATTAAGATCCTGCGAAAGAGATATCTGCATCGCTCTGCGTTTGTTTTCCAAGTCAGGTTTAGTGATGGGTTTAGGAACCTGAAAACTGCAGTGAAGGGTACTATCGTCGGCGAAACTATGAATGGAATTAGTTGTGGACGAGAGAAGGTCGTTGATGTGACGAAGAAACAATGTTGGTGCTAAAACTGAGCCCTGAGGGACTCCAGCATTAACTTGGTGAAAGCTTGAAGAATGGCCGTCCACAATAACTGATATACGTCGATCAGATAGATAACTAGAGAGCCAAGTACAGAGTTTAGTTGAAAGACTATAGGAGGGAAGTTTATTAAGAAGTGCGGCATGCCAGACCTGGTCAAAAGCTTTGGATATATCAAGAGCAACGATCTGGGACTCACCTAAAAATGTTTTGTGGAGCTTTCCGTAAATAAAAAATCAACAAAAATCAAATTTTCGCCAACCACAAATTAATTCATCTTCATCTCTCCGTTACCGATACTTCGTATCATATTATATCCACACGTGATTTATCACCTGCGTTTTCGTTTTCAATTTATGTCGGAGCTTCGTAAACGGGGGACAATGGCCGTCACTGATTTCCCGATAATTTTGTCATTCCGCCCTGAATTATGCAATCGTAGATAATTGAATGTTTGAAACATGGCCACCCCTGACGTACGTGCGTATACGAAGGTTCCTAATATTTATTGGATGCGCCAATTTTAATTCGATTTCATCTTTTGTTTTGATTGTTTGGCGATGCAGGGTTGTCAATGAATTAGTTTGGCTTTGAGCCTTATGCAATTGTTGTCAATTGCAGTTTTTGAGATTTATTATTGGTAAAATATTTGTGTGAAAGTGAATAATAAAATTGTCATTTATTATTTTGCATAGGCTTCATTTCCATGTTACGAGTACTCTTAGGTACTTCTATTTGTTAGTTCAGCAAGTTGATTGTAATTTTGAACATTTTTTCAAATTCTCAAAAGATGGTAGGTATGTACCGGGTGTTATAGTATTACATCCCATTAACTCTTTTATTTTTTATCGTATATTATCGTTATTTGATTTTTATGATCTCTTAAGATATATAGGGTAAATACTGCAAAAAGTATTTTTTGGAGCAACCTGTATATTATATTATTAATTAAAAGATCTTTTAGAGAGCTTTAAAAATACCACATTTGATATACGTATTTTCAATAGTTCCGAAAATGTCACTCATTTAAATAAAAATAATTTTTTATTTTTATTAGAAACATAACTCCCTCTTTTCATATTTTAACGTATAATGCAAATAAAAACACTATTTTGTTCGGTTGATTCTGTAGTATTCTTTCTTTGTCATCAGAATGTTAATGTCTCCTAAGCTATATAGGGTACGACTAAACGTATGTTTTTTTTTATTGAAACATCCTGAGCTTTGCAAAAATGTCACAGTCCATCTTTAATAGTTTTAAAAATATGACCATAGAAAGAACTTTTATTAAGCATACTAATTGCAAATGTTGCCGTTATATACCTATTTTTTTTTATCTTTGGACAATCCACGAAGGCTGAAAGCCTAAATACTAACGTACCGTGGGTGTCTTAAGCAAGGTAAGAGGAAGTTTGTTGACACGGGACTTAAAAACTTTTAAGATTTGGGGGAAGGAAAGACTTCCGCGGGCAGCAGGTTCCACAATCTGGAAACTCTAGGGATAAAAGAACGAACGAAATGGGAAGTTCGGGGCCTGTCCAATTGGACCGTATAGGGATGCATACGCGCGGCACCACGAGTTTCTCTGTTGGGAGCTGCAAGAGGATGGACTATACTGGATAATCCGTCGGAGCAGAAGCCGTAAAAATATCTATAGAAGAGCGATAGATCTCCCACAGCTCGACGATGGGCAAGAGAAGGAAGTCTTTGAGTAAGTAAAGGATCATTAATAAGACGAACAGCTATTCTTTGAATGGTATCAAGAACGCTGTTGTAGGGGGATGCCATTCCCCAGACATGAGTACAATATTCCAGAGAGAGTCGAATTTGGCACACATACAAAGTGTATAAATTGAAGGAGAAAAATACTTTTGGCTCGGAAAAGAAATCCAAGCTTTTGCAGCCGCGGTGGCTATAGATACAATGTGTTTATGCCAGTTAAGGTTATTCTCAAATGTGACGCCTACAAGGTTAAATGTGTCCCCGCTCTGCAAAACCTGGCCACCATAAGCAAAGGGTGAGTGTTTGATGATTTTTTTCGCGACAAGGAACATGATTGTGTTTTTGATGCATTAAATTGAACGAGATTTTTGGTGCCCCAATCCAATATCAAATTGGGATCCTGTGAAAGAGATATCGCCCTGCGTTTGCTTTCCAAGTCGGGTTGAGAGATTGGTTTGAGAACCTAAAAAGTGGAGTGAAGGGTACTATCGTCAGCATAACTATGAATGGGATTGGTTGTGGAAGAAAGAAAGTCGTTGATGTGAAGAAGAAACAAAGTTGGTGCTAGTACTGAACCCTGAGGCACTCCAGCATTAATTTCGTGAAAGCTTAAAGAGTGGCCATTAACAATGACTGATATACGTCGATCAGAAAGATAACTGGAGAGCCAAGAGCAGAGTTTAGTTGGAAGAACGTAGGAGGGAAGTTTATTAAGAAGTGCGCCATGCCAGACCTGGTCGAAAGCTTTAGATATATCAAGAGCAACGATCTGGGACTCACATAGAAACTCAAGAGACTTGTTCCAGTTGTGTGAAACGAAGGAAAGAAGATCTGCTGTAGATCTCTTGTGACGAAATCCGTATTGCCATTTCTTCTAAAGATTTGGATGGCCATATTTTTAAAATTAATAAAAATAGATACATTAAATAGGTACTTTTACACTTATATATTAAAAAATGTACGTACTGTCGTTCGTCGTTCCCTGTATATCTTAAGAGATGAAAATGGAGCTTCACACAGTCCCAGAGAAAAACCCCTTTAAGAGGACTCTTGGGGAAGGTCCCATGTACGGCTGTGTTAAGTTAAAGGGGTGTAAATTTATAATGAGTCACCAGATACACAAAGGTCATCTAGTTTTCAATGTTTCTTTTTTTTTGTTGTAAGAGACATGACAATAAAATACAGTAACCAAGTTCTTCTTGCAATAAAACTTCTTTAAAGTCGCTATTAAAAAAAATACATCCCATATATGTCCGAATATAATATTCTAAGATAATACCAGTTCACTATTTTATTTCCTCAGTGGGAGCTGTGTAGGTGCAAAATTTCTTTAGCTTTAACTTCAAACGACCGGTAGTGCTGGCTGTGGTTCTTTATCTACATTCTTTACAATGATTTCAAAATTTTATCTACCGGTCTTAATGATCATAGCCTTCAGTGTTTAGCGGCGACTAGCAAATAGAAATCTAACATGCATGCAAAACAAACGGTCATCCTCCGACTGAAGCTGCAGGTTGGTAGTAAATGCCTTCAGACGTAATCTGATTGAAAAAATGCGCATAGATAATGCAGGCTTACGGAACGTCGGTAAAGCAGTTTGCTGATTTATCCACTGAGATCTGCAGGGAGTTACCGACTAACTACCACGCGATTGCTTGGGGCATATAAACAAGTTTGCAACCGAGATTAAACAAAAGGCAATATATTCTTTGGGAGATTTATTTGGACCAAAAATAATATTGTGCGGGATGTAATGGAAATGGATTAATATACGAAAATGGGTAAGCTCTTCAGCAAGATGTACTGGGTGGTAAATGTTAGTAATCGGAAAAAAATCTATTTTTTTTGGAAAAGTAATAATTATCCAAAAATATCACCAATTTTTAAAAAAATTAGTTAATACAGATCAATTATTTCTATTTTTTTAGGGCACTGGCTAAACGACTACCGGCGGTTTTGCTCAATTCTAAGAAAAAACCGCCGGCAAGCGGTTTTATTTATTTACGTATATGAAAAATGTAGCTCACAGGTAGCAGAGATTAGTTATATTACATAACAAGTGTTAAAAGTGATATATTTTACACGAGTATGAAAATCACTTCTGACACGAGTCATGTACAATATTTTTCCCACGACCAAAAAGCATTTATTATTAATCTTAAATTATTTTTGGTGTTTTTGGTGTCAAAAACGGTTTTCTGTCGTTTTTTTTTTTTTTTATCTTTGGACAAACCACGAAGGCTAAAAGCCTAAATACTAACGTACCGTGGGTGTCTTAAGCAGAGGTAAGAGGAAGTTTGTTGACACGGGACTTAAATACTTGAAGATTTGGGGGAAGGAAAGACCTCCGCGGGCAGCAGGTTCCACAATCTAGAAACTCTAGGGATAAAAGAACGAACAAAGTGGGAAGTTCGGGCCGTCAGTTGACCGTATAGGGATGCATACGCGCGGAACCACGAGTTTCTCTGTTGGGAACCGTGAGTGGAGGAACTATACTGGTCAATTCTTCAGAGCAGAAGCCATGGAAGTACCTATAAAAAAGCGATAAATCGCCCACAGCCCGACGATGGGCAAGAGAGGGAAGCCTTTCTGTAAGTGAAGGATCATTAATGAGACGAATAGCTCTTCTTTGAATAGAATCAAGAATGCTCAGGGTTGTTGGGGACGCCATGCCCCAGATATGAGAACAATATTCCAAGGGAGGTCGGATTTGGGAAACATATAAAGTGTATAAATTAGAAGCGGAAAAATACTTTTAGCTCGAAAGAGAAATCCAAGCTTTTTTGAAGCTGCCGTGGCTATAGATACAATGTGTTTATGCCAGTTAAGGTTACTTTCAAATGTGACGCCCACGAGATTGAAGGTGTCTTTGCTCTGTAGAACTTGGCCGCTCATAAGTAGAGGATGAGTATTTGATGACTCTTTTCGCGACAAGGAACATGACTGTGTTTTGGATGCATTAAAATGGACGAGATTTTTGGCGCCCCAATCCAATATTAAATTAAGATCCTGAGAAAGAGATATCTGCATCGCTCTGCGTTTATTTTCCAAGTCAGGTTTAGTGATGGGTTTAGGAACCTGAAAACTGGAGTGAAGGGTACTATCGTCGGCGAAACTATGAATGGAATTAGTTGTGGACGAGAGAATGTCGTTGATGTGAAGAAGAAACAATGTTGGTGCCAGAACTGAGCCCTGAGGGACTCCAGCATTTATTTGGTGAAAGCTTGAAGAATGGCCGTCCACAATAACTGATATACGTCGATCAGATAGATAACTAGATAGCCAAGTACAGAGTTTAGTTGAAAGACCATAGGAAGGAAGTTTATTAAGAAGTGCGGCATGCCAGACCTGGTCAAAAGCTTTGGATATATCAAGAGCAACGATCTGGGACTCACCTAGAAACTCAAGAGACTTATTCCAACAGTGTGATACGAAGGAAAGAAGATCTGCTGTAGATCTTTTGTGGCGAAATCCATACTGCCTGTCGTGCAAAATTTTGTGTTTTTCCAAGTACTTAAGAATTTGTGAATTAATTAATTTTTCCATTACTTTACAAAGAACTGAGAGAATTGAAATTGGTCTATAGTTAGATGGAAGCGATTTAGATCCTTTCTTGGGAATAGGTTGAACACGTGCAGCCTTCCAGCTCTCCGGAAAGATACCTGTGTCGTAAGAAATTCGAAAGAGCCGAGTTAAGATTGGTGCAAGTTCTGGAGCACATTTTTTTAAAACGATCGCTGGTATGCCGTCCAGCCCAGACGATTTCTTGGTGTTAAGGGAGGAAATGATACGCTTAATGTGTTTTACTTTAAAAATAATATCGGGCATTTTATGAGGAACTGGGGTAACCGTTGGAATTGGATGATTTACGGGAGGGTCAAGGGTTGAATTGGCAGCAAATTGTTTGGCAAATAGTTCTGCCTTCCCTTTAGCAGTAGAAATAATTTCATCTTCAAAAGTTAGTGGTGGAAAAGAACTGGCACAAAAATTTTATGACTTTTTTTTAATAAATGGTTCTTACTGGTTTAAGACCCTTTTTAAATAAAAAACTGGTGGCGCTGATCCAAAATATCCCGTTTTTAATTAACTATAACTTAACAAACTTGCGGGACCGAGTGACTAGGTGTGCTGGACGGGGTACCTTACAGAATGACATGCACTGTTATGTCTTTAATTAAGTGTTCCATGGTTAAATTACGGGAACACACCTTATCACTGGACACAAACACTAATTATTATACATTTTGAATAATACTGGATACTGGTTTGTTTATGGCGTTGCTGCAGGGCAATTGCCAGCTCTATGTGGTGGGAAAATCTGGATGGTCGAGCTTTCCGCTCCCAGAAATTCCGGTTTAAAATATTCAAATATTTAAATCAACAACAGCGATGAACTTCTGAACATGCATAAATTGTGGCTATCAAGCCAGAGGCTGCTACTGGTATCGCGCATAACCATCACTTTCACTACTGACGTTTTTCCGCAAGGCATGCGCACCTCCTCGACCATACGAGGACACCATGTGTTCAACACCAAAACGTAAAAACATTAGGCTTTAGGAATCTTCACTACCAGCGCTTAGCCCCAGAAGAAAGAAGCCCAAATTTAGCGTGACTCTTTTCTCGATCCCCAAGGTACAGGTACGCTCGTACGACGCCTTTAGCCGCCTACCCGGGAAGTCTATGTAGACTTCTACGTAAACGTGAACCGCACTACTGAAAGACCGCGAAAAGAGTGATTTTGAATAATAATTAATAATAAATATAAATATGTGCGGTTATGTGACATATAACCTCGCTTTCAAAGGGATGAAAAACAGTAGTCGATATGCTGAAATCAACGTTGCAACATTAAAAAGTTATCTTGAACGACGTCATCTATAAAGTACCTTGTAAATAGAATTAGTATTTTATAGCCAACAAGGTGTTTAGTATATTTTATATTTATCTAAATTTTAAATTAGTTTCAATTTTAGGATAGGTTTTCGATCTATCGACACGTTATCGATATTCAGAACATATGTTTAATGGGTTGCCTATAATTAAACGCGTTTTTCATTCCCATTAAATAAAAAGTCTATAACCAAATAAACCCTTAAATATAAATAACTATATTATCAATTTAATTTGTATAAAAAATAATATTTGTTAGCACTGGTAAGTTAGGACTTTTATTTTGTTAAAAAATACTGTAAATATTTTTTTTCACAGAATTTAAGTACCTGTCATTCTACTTTTCAACACTAGTGTTGAAAAGTATATTTCAACACGCGTGTGATATTAATCGTTTTCTAAATGATTAAGGAGTGCGTTTTATGTCATTTTCGTGTGTGGTCATGGGACAAAATATTGTGATTTGACGAATATCAAAAAATTATTACTAACTGGGATTTTCTCTGTTAATTCTCAAGATAATGATCTAAATAACCCTAAAAAATATTTGTCCTACAAAAGTAAGGTTTCATTAAACAGTCCCTATATATCAAGCTGGATCTTCGTAAATAGCTTTATTTAAATGAGATGCCCAACAATTTCCTGTGCGAAAATTCTCGATTGTGGTTTATAACTAGGATAGCAGGGATACAATTTGTTGATTTGACGATACTAAAAAATGTATTATTAACTAGGTTTTTTTTTTAATTCTTATGCAGGTAGAGCTAGTAAAAAAAACTTATAAGTAAACAGTTAGGAAAAGTTTTAATAATATTCTGAAAAAAATATTTTTAAAGAAAAAATGTTATATTTTAGTTTTCTTTGTATTCCAAGTTCAGGCATATATTCAGTTTTATTTTTTTATAGTTTTCCGACAATAATCGGGCGCTATTTATGGTCAAAATGCATAAAATAAGGTAATTACTACCTATAAATTCCACGTATCTGCAAGCTCATTACATCGCAGTTACTTAGCTACATAAAAGCAAATATTTCTAATATGCCTTCTATTTCCTTATGGGTGGCATTAAATTGTGTAATCACAGTAACAAATCAATAAAAATTTGATATTATCTATATTTTTAAACAAATTCTAAAAACACGAAGTACACATACACTATACAGGGTGTTTCACAACTTATGCGACAAACTTTCAGGGCTAATTATACATTAAAAAATATGAAAAAACTTCATATAAACAATGTCCCAAACGTCTTAGTTTTCAAACTACAGGGTGTTAAAAAAAAAAATTTTTTAATTGTCTGTAGTTTGAAAACTAAGACATTTAGAACAAATTTTTATATGAAGTTTTTTCATGTTTTTAAGTAGAATGAAAAAAAAGGTGCTTTTTTTTACTCAAGAATTTCATCGTATCGATACGAAATGACCGTGCTGAGAATTGGTTTTTATTTATTTACGCGAAAACCGTACATCAAATAAAAAAAGACAGGAGGTCAAATTTGTTCTAAATCTAATGAGAAATTAAAAAATATTTTTATTTTAGAAAAATGCAGTGGCATACCATTTATTTATTAAAAAATATTAACCTTAAACCCCTCATAGACGACACTGGTAATAATTTTTTTTCTTGTATGCTAAAAATGTGTTTTGTTGCATAGAAGGAGTACCCCAAATTTTTTAAAAGTATCTTAATTGATATAAAAATTATTACGAAAAATCAATAATTTTTTATAATTTTTAACACCTTGTAGTTCAAAAACTCAGACGTTTAGGACATTGTTTATGTAAAGTTTTTTTCATATTTTTTAATGTACAATTAGCCCTGAAGTTTTTTGTTTTGTTTGTCGGATCAGTTGTGAAACACCTTGTATACTATACATATACTGTACTTAGTTTTTTTTAATATGAGTTTTTATCTTTTATATTGATTTAGATATTTTTAACAATTTGAGAAACGTCTCCTATACTCCTATGCATTAAAGAACATTTTTTAAACATATAAGACAAATAAAAAAAAATTTAAAAATAAGAATATTTTTTCAAATTCTCGTAAAGCTATAAATAAATTTAATTTTCGGAATATTTTTTCATTCGATGTACAGTTTTCGCGTAGAATTTAAAAAAGAGAATCAAAAATTGTTATATACAAAGGTTCACTTAAAAAACTTACCTAACAAAAAAAAATATTGATTTTAAGACACCTTGTATGTTTACCAATAATGTTAATAAAATTAGTGTCTCTCAACAAACATTTTTTTATTTTATATTTTCTTTTTTTTTATGTTGTGCAGGGGCGAAGTTATTTTTGTATAAATATAGTTAGGACACTAAATATCACTTTTAAAGTTAGTGGTGCTGATTCTGAGTCAAGAAAGTACTATCAAAGTTGCATATTAATAAAATAAAGTAAGTTTTTTTGTGTATTTTCTGTAGTATTTGAGTGCCGAATACTAAATGCAGCAATAGAAGTGTACCTATTTCTGCATGTTTATCATTTGTAGATAAATTTGGCAGATTGGGGTGCTGTGCAGTGCTTCAATAGAAAAAAACACAAATATGGCGAAATAAAATGTTTTCTTACAGTCTGCTTTAGTTCGTTTCCCTTGAGAAAATTAACAGACCAGCAAAATTGCCAACAATACTAATAATGCGTATTAAATTTATGTCGCGTAATATCTTTAACGGATGTCAGGTTTTGTATTAGCTTTTAAGAATGTTTATCATTATGTTAAATAAAACCCGGGCATTTAGGTTTAATCCGATCACAAATACCTTTATCCACTAAATAAACATATTTTTATTTATCCGCTGCATAAGTCCTCTTTCTTATTTATTTATTTATATGAAAGTCGGATGTTTGTTTTTATTGTAAATTACATTGGTAATTGCAAATAATTCTGGAAATAATTACAATTACAAGTCACTAATTTATAACATCCTAAGATAAACTGTCACGGAGCAAAGTCAGTAAAAAAAAGTTAAAATTCTTTTAGGATTATTAGAAAAAATGTACAGAATGCCTTTGTTAGGTCATTTTTTTAATTTATATGTTATTTTCTATAATTAATATTGAAATGGCACGACGTATATAAATTTAAACACTGAAATAAGCTTTGTATATTACTTATTTAAAAACGGTTTACTTTAATATTTTTTACCACCGCTATTTATTTTTATATCGCGATAAAATCACCCCTTTAACCTCACTCGTATAATTATGTTTATTATAGAATATTACTAGTTACACAAACCTGACTTTTAGATCATATCTTCAAAAAGCCCTAATAACATAATTACACTTGCATTAAGCTATTTTGCTAAAAACATTAAAGGCCTTTAGATGTGAATACGATAAAATTCTGATTTTGAAAATTATTTATACAATTAATAATTAATTTTTTTAAAAAGCGCAGCTAGGAAAAAAATTAATATATATCTTTTATATATAGAAAAACTAGTAAATTAATTGTTATATCCTTGATGTTATGAAGCACAAGGACAAAATTCCCTACTGTCTTGGTGTATTATATAAAATATTCTGCTCCCTTTAAAGACAGTCAAAAGAAAACATCCTGCTTCTCTATGCTCTCCACCACGACTCTCTCCCCAGACCTGTTTCGCCTGCCTTACAGGAACTCATCAGTGAGGCTGTATCGAGTCGTGGTGAATAGCATAGAAAACAAGCGTCTACTTATTAGACAAGTTTCTTTGTCTAGCGGTAGGATATTAAATCCTGCCGTTGATGCCCAACTGAAATCTCATTTAGTAAATACGAGCATCAATTGTAGCGGGGTGGCTATATATGTTATAAAGCACAAGGAAAAAATTCCCCAAACCGGTCTGGGGAGAGAGTCGTGGTGGATAGCATAGAAAAGCAGGATGTTTTCTTTTGACTGTCTTTAAAGGGAGCAGAATATTTTATATAATACACCAAGACAGTAGGGAATTTTTTCCTTGTGTAATTCGTAATATATATATATATATATATATATATATATATATATATATATATATATATATATATATATATATATATATATATATATAGCTTTTTATCTATACAGAGTAATTCAAGAATTAATCACAAAATTTGATAGCCATAACCATATTTCCAAAACAATAAGAGATAGACATATAAAATGTGGTATTTTCTTACAGCTCTTTAAAAATCTATTTAATGATAGTGCAATACACAGGGTGTTTCATTTTAAAAAAGTACATTTTTTTATAATAATTCGAAAGCAAGATGTTCAATTTTTTTGGCTTGGCAGCATGCTAATCAGCGAAAATACTACAACTTTATAAAGAAGTAAGCAATGGTGCCGACTTAAATTATATCAACCTGTAGATTCTTAGCTTAGTGACATTGATAGGTATAATTGAAATTATATCTACTATTTTTCATTGGATGGTCTTCTTGTTGGGTACACGCCTGGAAATAATGAGACTTCTTCGGTCCTGGTTCCGGGGTATACGAGCTGACCCACGACCGAAGCGGTCCCATTCTTTCTAGGCGTGTACCCAACAAGAAGACCAACCAATAAATGAATCCGCCTAACCAATATAGAGCACATCTCCAATACTATTTTTCAGATTTAACTGGTCATATTTCGAAAACTATTAAAGACATATACTTCAAATGTGGTATTTTAGTAAAGCTCTTTTAAAGACCTTTTGAATGGTGACATATTATACAGGGTGTCCCATTCAAAAAAAATTTACCTCTTAATTTTTCTTGAATTTTTCATGTTCATTTGTTTCTTTTTCTATGCTCAAAAGATAATACATAAAAAGAAAGAAACTTTTATACAGAACGTTTTTTTTTAATCCTTCTTGATTATAGTTAAAAGTGGACGGCAAAATATAATTGAAAGCCCTGTACATAAGAAATCAGAGTAATCTTAATATTTGTTTTTTTTTCAAGTAGGTTTAATATATTTTTATAGTTCTGACAATATATGCTTAAAAATATTAATCAAATTATAAAATTAAGCCGCAGAAAAGCCAAATTTCCGATTTTTTGCCAAATATGACCAAAAATAAACTATAATCTTCAAAATATTGCCCAAAATTTAATAGTTAGTTAATAGTCAAAAGAATTTATCTCATTAATTTATTCTGGCAAAATAAAATTCGGCAAGCGAAAAATGATACATAATATCTCTGATAACACACAAGAGACCGAAAATGTTCCATCAAACTAAACAGTTACACCCTATTATCAGACAAGCATATACTGCTATGCGCTTCAAATGAAAACAATACAAGTCACATGGTTTAATTGAAATTTCCATGATAGCGTTTCTATGTCAACATGAGCGCATGGGGAGCTATCACTCACTTAGAAACGACAACAGATAGGCGGTTCCTAGATGCATTTATTTTGAAAGATACAATTGTGTCCCTGGAGCACTGCAATAGACCCAAATCGGTGTGTTGGGGTTGAGATTTGGGTAAAAAGAGGGAGAAGTTAAAAGAGAAAAAGGTAATGAGAAGAATATTTGTATTAAAAACAGTTATATATTTTTGATCGGAAGTCAATGCATAACCATTTAATGCATTTAAACATAAAAATGTACTTTTTTTTCAAAACATAGTTGTTAGTATATAAGTTATAAATTTTACAAACTGCTGGTCTCCCAATTCATCAAAAAGACATAGTCAGATAAGCGGTAAAAGTCGGTACTTTTGATAAACAGAAAAACGTTTTAAACGCTAAAATTGGTCAATTTTTTTTGTGAAACAATATGAATATTGATATATCCAAAGCTTTTGACCAGGTCTGGCATGCCGCACTTCTTAATAAACTTCCCTCCTATGGTATTTCAACTAAACTCTGTACTTGGCTCTCTAGTTATCTATCTGATCGTCGTATATCAGTTATTGTGGACGACCATTCTTCATGCTTTCACCAAGTAAATGCTGGAGTCCCTCAGGGCTCAGTTCTGGCACCAACATTGTTTCTTCTTCACATCAACGACCTTCTCTCGTCCACAACTAATTCCATTCATAGTTTCGCCGACGATAGTACCCTACACTCCAGTTTTCAGGTTCCTAAACCCATTACTAAACCTGACTTGAAAAACAAACGCAGAGCGATGCAGATATCTCTTTCGCAGGATCTTAATTTAATATTGGATTGGGGCGCTAAAAATCTCGTCCATTTTAATGCATCCAAAACACAATCATGTTCCTTGTCGCGAAAAGAGTCATCAAATACTCACCCTCTACTTATGAGCGGCCAAGTTTTACAGAGCAAAGACACCTTTAATCTTGTGGGCGTCACATTTGAAAGTAACCTTAACTGGCATAAACACATTGTATCTATAGCCACGGCAGCTTCAAAAAGCTTGGATTTCTCTTTCGAGCCAAAAAGTATTTTTGCCCTTCTAATTTATACACTTTATATGAGTCCCAAATCCGACCTCCCTTGGAATATTCTTCTCATATCTGGGGCATGGCGTCCCCCACAACCCTAAGCATTCTTGATTCTATTCAAAGAAGAGCTATTCGTCTCATTAATGATCCTACACTTACAGAAAGGCTTCCCTCTCTTGCACATCGTCGGGCTGTGGGGAATTTATCGCTTTTTATAGGTACTTCCATGGCTTCTGCTCTGAAGAATTGTCCAGTATAGTTCCTCCACTTACGGTTCCCAACAGAAAAACTCGTGGTTCCGCGCGTATACATCCCTATACGGTCCAACTGGACAGGCCCCGAACTTCCTGCTTTTATCCCTAGAGTTTCTAGGTTGTGGAACCTGCTGCCCGCGGAGGTCTTTCCTTCCCCCAAATCTTCAAGTATTTAAGAACCGTGTTAACAAACTCCCCCTTACCTCGCTTAAGACACCCACGGTACGTTAGTATTTAGGCTTTTAGTCTTCGTGGTTTGTCCAAAGATAAAAAAAAGAATAAAAAAGAATAGCTTGTTCTTGGAAGAATTCTTATTTAAAAAAAAATATGATTAGTGACATTTTAAACTTTAATAAAAAGTTATTAAGCGCATCGGAAATCAAAAAACTAAACTATATTTTTGAATAATCTTTTACATACAGAGTGACATAATTTCGTTAAGATTTTGTTTGCAAATGCCACGTACAGGGTTTTCATTTATATTTTGCCAGCTACTTTTAACCAAAGGCAAAAAGGACAGAAATAAACGTGTTGTATTAAAGTTTTATACTTTTTTATCTATTACCTTTTGAGCACAAAAAAAGAAACAAATGAACCGCAAAAACTTAGGAAAAATAAACAGGTTAACTTTTTTTAAATGAAATATCCTGTATATTATGTCACCAATAAAAAGGTCTTTTAAAAAGCTTTACAAAAATACCACATTTAATATATCTATCTTTAATAGTTTTGGAAATATGGCCATTTAAATCTAGGTATAATTTCCATTATAACTTCGATCTCACCGGTAGGCAGAGTTGGGTCGAATACTGAAAATCGGTATTCGAATACGAATACCGGGAAAAGATAGTAGTCGAATACCGAATATGTGAATACGTGGAAGAAAAAAGGTATTCGAATACTCGGTATTCACGAACACCCGGAATCGGTATTAGAATACTGAAAAAAACATTCGAATACTAGAAAAAGAAAAAACCGATTAAAATTTAAAGAGCAAAAAAAAGTATTTACCTCATTTTTCCCTACTTTTTGTATCCTTTTGGTATTCCAATCATGATAATTTAGGTATTCGAATACTGGTTACACATTCCGAAATTCGAATACTCAAAAAAGTATTCGTCGAATACTTCAAAAGTATTCGAATACAGAATCCCGAATACTGACCAAAAAAGTATTCTGCCGAATACCGAATACCAAACACCCAAATGTAATCAAAAACTATTCGAATACCGGCAAAATGTATTCTAAATACTATTCAAAATACTGAGTATTCGAATACGACCCAACTCTGCCGGTAAGTAGGTATAATAAAAATTATATTTACTTTTTTCAGATTCAGGGCCGTATTAAATGTTGGAGGCGCCTTAGGCTAGAATTCCCGGAGCGCCTATTTTCCACCAAAAACGGCAAAAAGCAAAAAAAACGGGCATTCCATCCTTTTCGCGCCTATTTCATTCCAAACCACCTTATTCACAGAGAAATTCCCCACCACACCTAAACTGTTTTAAAAACTCCCCTGTCTAAGCGCCTATTACTCCCCTGTTTGGCGCCTATTTTTCATGGCGCCCTAGGCTGTAGCCTAGTCAGCCGCCTAATGCAGCACTGTTCAGATTTAATTTGTCATAGTTCGAAAACTATTTAAACGCGGTATATTTGTAAATATTTTTAAAAGACCTTTTTAATGTACGGGGTGTTCCATTAAAAAAATGACCCTTCATTTTTCTTGAGGATTTGTTGTTCGTTTGTTTATTTTTTATGATCCAAAGGTAATAGATGAAAAAGTATGTCTTTCATACAGGACGTTTTTTCTTCCCTTCTTACTTATAGTTAAAAAAGGGTGGCAAAATATAAATGGAAACCCCTTCATCTTAAAATGTTAAGTTCATATAAATATAAGTCTGGAAAAATATCGCCTTTATGGGTGTTTACAATTGTATGTATTAAAAAAGCATACCTTTTATTAAAATCGACATTTTTTCGTACCTTCTACTTTGAAATTTAATTATTCTCTTGTCAATTCCATTTGAAAACATACTGTAAGTTATTTTTTAAAGTTACAAATATGCGGACATATTGGGGTTAATGTAGCAAAGAAAGGTCATTTTAAAGCATAATAACGAGTAAAAACGACAGAAATAAATTATTAGTCAGAACGGATTGTTACATTATTCATAATAGAAAGTGTTGAAAGATTTGTGAGATATAAATGAAAGGATTGATCTGCCCAACAAAAAACTAGACTCGCCTTTAATGGTAAAAGAACATTGTTGTTTATTTATATTTTTGTTGTGGCACATCGGAAACGAATCATAACTGTACTGTTTCTTGATTAGTGAAAGGATGTTCGGGCTTGACAGTATGATGCATACTGTAACCAAAGAACATGGCTTGTAGCAAAAACTTTGTGTTATTTTTAGATCAGTTAAATGATAATGCATTTGTTGTAACTTATTTACATAGGCATTTAAATGTCAATGAGTACCTACCATGGAAAAAAATTTTTGCTAGGGATAGGATGCAGAGAAATCGTAACGTATGTCCTAAAAGTTTTGGCACACAATATTTATCGGTTTTTTTTTAATGAAGAAATTTATTTAAACACTAACTAGTTATCATAAATTACAACTCAATACTTAACTAAACTATACTATCGAATTATATGGAGTGGCCCATTCTGCTCTACCAGACGCAAATTTCTTCGAATGTCTCTCATGAGGTCCTGGACGGAATTCAGTTCAATTTCTCTTAATTTCTCGTAAATTCGCCGTCTTAATTGTTCCTCATCTTGTGCTTCCCAGCCTCCATGATAAACCTTTCTAGACAGTACAGCCCAAAATCCTCTATTGGGCGAGCCTGCGGCAAGTTTGGAGGATTATCGTTTTTGGGAACAAAGGGTATGTGGTGTTGTCGAAGCCAATTTTAGGTATCTCTTGAGTAATGGCATGATGCTAGGTCTGGCCAAAACTTGATATCGTCATTAGCATGATGTTCGCGGACAAACTGAAGCAATTTGGAAAGGCAGTTATCAATATTGCTCTGACTATTCAAAGCTTCACCCCTCACTCTTCCTACAAAAGGTCGGGATACACCACTGTTAGCAATTGCGCACCAGACAAGGATTTTATCTGCAAATTTCGCTTTATGTTTGTATCTAACATTGTCAGGGCATTCCTCTACATTGTCCGTATAAAATCCATCGTTTCCCTTCATTTCAGAATTACTCAAAGTGAAGTACTTTTCGACATCTAAAATAATGATTTTTCATTGGCAAAATGTACCCGCCTTAGTTGACGACAACATCTTGGTATATAAAGAAGCTGCGCTTGAGAGTATTTGGGGCACTTACGTCTCTTTCGATATTTAAGACCATTCCTCCTCAATTCCAACGATATCGTACTCTTAGAAGATCTGTATTGCCTAGCCAGTCTCCTCGTTGACATTCCAATCTGGTTTTGCTCTTCTCACCAATCTCTCTGACCTCTGTGCGGTAAATGCACGTGGTCTTCCACTTTTGGGAGATTCAGACATGGTATTCCCTGCTCGCACTCCGCTATTGTTCTATAAATGGTTCTGCGTGAAATGTTTTCATTCTGGAATATTCGACAGATTTCAGCTTTGGGTATCCGCCCAACTAACTTGTAGATACTTTTTCTTATTTCTAATTTATACGACATCTTAAAGCGAAAACTTCAAAATAAATAAATCTCAACTGACAGTAAATAAAGTAAATAAACTTCTGTTTTCAAAGGCAACTTGATATTATTTTGTTTTTGTTAAAATTATAAGACAATGAGTTTTGTGCCAAAACTTTTAGGACATACGTTATTCGTAGATCCTATTTAAAAGTATGTTGTGGTAAATTAAAATAAAGTTTTCTGTAGAAACCAAAAGCAAAATTCATGCAAAAGCAGGCACTGTAGTATTGGCTTTTTAGTTTTAAGAGTATACTGGTTAAGCAGATAGGTATTGGGATATCGTCGAATAAAGCAACAAAAAAGGATGTATGTGACTAATCCAATCAGATTTGTTTACATGCAGGTATTCACGTTAGATTGTCTCTTTTCTTTACATTGCGTATGTGTTATGTTATTTAGCTGATTCTGTATATCATATATTTTCCATTGCTGAACTTTATAAAATCCTTAAAATTTAAAACAGGTCATTTTAAATCTTAATTATCCCATCTGGTATACATAGGCTTTAAGTGCATAACTAATGGCGGCACCTATGGTAAATTAAATACCAGAAAAACATTAAAATAGTTTAAGTCCGTCTACAGAGATCTAAAACTATACGCTTTAAATCATTTAAACGATTTAAAAGCACTAAATTCATTCGTCCCGTTTGAAGTTCCATCGGTAATAAATTTTAAACCGTTTAGATTAAAGCAATGCTTGAATAAGACTCTCGAGTAATTAATTTTATGTAACTTCGTTTCCTATCGACTCTTAATCTGATGTTTCTTTTGTTTAAATGCGGTAATTCATCTTAAAGAAATCTTTTTATTTTGTCATTTAAGGATTCGCATAATGAACGAGCCCGGTGAACAGTAGTTGAACAATAAAAAGACAACAAGAAATAAAACCCAACAACGACGTTGGCGTGTTGCATTGTACAGACCTCACTAAATGTTTCTCTGACGTATTTTTTTTTTATTTCGAATTAAAATTCAAGTCTTGCTAATGCCTCGTATTAGTTGTTTTATTTTTCATTTTGTCTTGTGTTTACAATCTTTTGTTTAGGCCGCGTTATGTTGTCTTGTTGGTTTTGTAATAAAAATGCAAATTTTGATGCAAGCAAACGCAGCGTTGCAGCATAATAGAAGACTCGGTGGAATTGTATTTAATTGATCCCAGTGGAATAAACATGCAAGTTGTTTTTTAAGCTAAACTTTGTATACTGTTAGCTAAATTTGCCTTTTTTTATTAAAATACATTTAGTTTATGACAAAGATCTACAGTGTGGGCCATGTTAAACTTTCACACTCTTTAACTAACAATAATTTTTTAATTGTTGCGCCTATCGTTTTTTATTTTTAATGGACTAATAAGTAGATATGTTCTTGTTAGGTTTGCCAATTTTGGTCACACAGATTTAGACAGGACTGAACTTACGGGACTTCTTTCAAAATACTGTATGTTGCGAAAACTCTCTATTTTTCTTACAAAGTTGCAAATTATTCAAATTTACTTCCTTAAAAACATCAAATAATCTTTTTACTGACTTCTAAGAATATTAATCTATTTTTTAAATTCTTTGTTTATTTAACCCCGGTTCATGTCTCCTTTCGGCGAAATACCGCTATCAGAAAAAAGTATTTGAAGATCTCCGCCGGGCTTTTCCCGCTTTATCACAAACGCGGCCGCGCTTTTTGGCGGCTTGCGCCACAGCGATATCGGCATGCTTTGTCGGGGCTTTGACTAGTTCCGAGAATAACTTTTAATAATTTCACCCTAGATATTGGTTCTTTTAGTTGACCAATAGGATTTCTAAATTATGGAAGCCATATTTGGTTTAATTTGTTTCTGTATTTTTATTGGTTTAACCATTTCCTTTTTATTTGGACCCACCTCTATTTTAACTTCTCTCTCCCAAATTACTTTTGACAATTTAGTGTAAATTAAGATTTCACTCATGTAACAAGAGGTTACTTTTTTCACGTTAGTTTACGAGAACGTAAGGTTTTCTCTTAAATTTTCACCCCCAAAAGTGTATTGGGGCTCCACTCAAGTAACATAAGGTTACAAAGATTACGTAATAGACTTGTCAAAGGACAACTATTACAAAAGAACGTCAAGGTTCTTTTAACTAAGTACTTATCAAAAAGTTTTCTTTTTGCTATTCCCAACTGTTTTGTGCAAACTGTTTGTACAAATTGTCTTAGAAAAGACATTCCGTGAAAACACTAAGGTTTTCTCAACTTTCATTTTTAACCCGTTCCGAGCATTACAACATGAAATAACACCGCAGACAAAATGTCTTGAGACTTTCAACAGATATACTGTACAATAATTGTAATAGTGATTTAAAGTGAATGTGCTGTGCAGACTGGACAAATTTACTGACAATAAACTGTAAGGTAATTTAGAAATAAGATCTAAAGAGACTATTCGTTTTCGAGTCTTTATTTAGTTAAATTCACCATTATTTATCAATTTATTTTTGTTTTAAATAAAATTTAATTGTTTTAATAGTAGTTTTTCTGTACAAATTTAGCTTAGAAAGTTCCTACTTTAAATAATAAATCATACTAAAATATAGAACCACCCTGTGGACAAGCCACATCGAAATTAGAAGTGGTTAGTTTAAAGAAACTGCCACCCCTGAGAAAGTTGAATTGGTGTTTTAAGAAACCCAGTTTACATTTTTCTTCTCTGTATTTAAACTGGTTGCAAAAAATCGGACTTAGTTATAATTAAGCTTATACGTTTATCTTGTAGAAAAACTGACGGCAAATGACTGACCGAAAGCAGCCATCCTCGGTCACGTGAGGATGCAGGAATATGCGATTATTTTAGTAAAGTAATAGCTCATAAAGCACATTCTTCTCCGGAAGATGTTGCTCTAGACCTCGCCCAATTTGGTCACACAGATTTGCATAGTGACATTTCAGCGCTTTCAAGCTGCTGCACACTGCCGTCAAAAATCGAGACTTAGCCGCAGTCATGGGCCAATAACGTTTGTCTTGCTGAAAGCATGGGAAATGACAATGTCAAAGCAGATCTCCTTGTCACTCTGAGATTCGAGGAATTATGATTACTTAGTAGTAATGCGCTACCATGTTAGCATGAATTTTCCTCGAGACATGTTCTCCTAGCCTGCCAATTTTGGTCACACAGGTAGACTAGGACTGACGCATGGGACTTCTTTCAAAACACTGTATTTAATCTCGCCGTCAAAAAATCATAGCTACAATTTAGCTAATATCGTTTCTTGAAATGATTAAATAAAAGCAAATCTCTCAGCAATTTGAGGATTCAGGAATTATGATTATTTTTAGTAGTAATGCGCTCCATAAAGCATGAATTTTCTCGGAGATATGTTCTCTTAGGTTTCAATTTTGGTCACACAGATTTAGACAGGACTGGACTTACGGGACTTCTTTCAAAATACTGTATTTAATCTCGTTGCCAAAAAATCAGACTTAGCTACTAATTGAGCTAATACGTTTATCTTGTTGAAAAACTACGGGAAATGATTAAATAAAAGCAAATCTCTCAACAATTTGAGGATTCAGGAATTATGATTATTTTCAGTAAGTAATGCGCTCCATAAAGCATGAATTTTTCTCGGAGATATGTTCTCTTTAGGTTTGCCAATTTTGGTCACGCAGATTTAGACAGGACTGGACTTACGGGACTTCTTTCAAAATACTGTATTTAATCTCGTTGCCAAAAAAATCAGACTTAGCTACAATTTAGCTAATATGTTTTCTTGTAGAAAAACTACGGGAAATGATTCAATAAAAGCGAATCTGTTAACAATTTAAGGATTCAGGAATATGGATTATTTTTGATAAGTAATGCGTCCCTTAAAACATTGGATATCGGTTTGCTCCAACAGGGAACTCTTTTTTATAGTGCTTTAAAGAATCGAAGAATGCAGCGGTTACCATGGTTCTTGAGTTGATTGCCGACACAACTTAACAGTAAATTATTTAAAATTAAACGTATTAGCCTAAATGTAGATAAATCGATTTCTTTTGTAACGAAGTTAAATGTATCATTTTTGAAAAACTCCCGTGAGTCCGGTCCTGTCTAAATTTATTTGACAAAAATTGGCAAACCTAGAGAAAAATATATCTACCCATTAGCTCTTTAAAAAATAAGGAAGATAGACGCAACAGATAAAAAGTTATAATTAGGTAAATGTGTCAACAAATTTATTAGACAGAGGCCATAACTTCTGAGTATTTTTTTTTTAATCTCTGGATCAAACCACGAAGGCTAAAAGCCTAAATACTAACCGTACCGTTGGTGTCCTAAACGAGGTAAGAGGGAGTTTGTTGACACGGGACTTAAATAATCGAAGATTTGGTGGGGAAGGAAAGACCTCCGCGGGCAGCAGGTTCCACAACCTAAAAACTCTAGGGATAAAAGAACGAACAAAGTGGAAAGTTCGGGGCCTGTCCAGTTGGACCGTATAGGATGCATACGCGCGGGAACCACGAGTTTCTCTGTTGGGAACCGTAAGTGGAGGAACTATACTGGTCAATTCTTCAGAGCAGAAGCCATGGAAGTACCTATAAAAAGCGATAAATCGCCCACAGCCCGACGATGGGCAAGAGAGGGAAGCCTTTCTGTAAGTGAAGGATCATTAATGAGACGAATAGCTCTTCTTTGAATAGAATCAAGAATGCTTAGGGTTGTGGGGGATTTGACATATAAAAAGTAAGATTTGATATAGGTAAATAGTATAAGCAGATGAGTGTTTACGCATATTTTTATTTCCCAGTCACTTCTGGTTTAACCGGAAATGGCCGGGTTTTGGATAGTTCACCTGTATATTTAAACTACCATTTATTTATACCAAGTATCATTTTGATATGTCTAATAGTCCAGTTATGGCTAGTCTAAAGATTCGTTGACACCCTGTATAATGTTATATGCATTAAATTATTATATTAAATGTTTTTTGTATATTAATTTCCTATACACAAATCAATAATTAGTCTAGACTTAGCTCGTCAGATATCATCAAGGAAAAGAGTATTGAAATAAACAAAAGTAAAAATTAGTCTCTGCCCTACTTTACATGTCAGATAAGGTAGCAAACAAAACCTGTTGACGTGCAGAAGATAGCCATGTCCGTCTGTGTTAGTTCCGCCATTAAGATAGCCCCAATCGTCTAAAAGGTTTTCAAGCTCCAGGGACCGGATCATCGAACGTAATATTATAAAATCGGACGATTTTTTCCTTTATGTTACTTCTTGCATATAATCTGTACAAACTTAGGGGAAAGTGGGGTGGATTCATACAAGGGGCACCTACCATACATTGACTTCATCTCGAAGTTAGACACGAAGTAAAATAGTAACGTAAGTGGGTGTGCGCAGTTTTTATGTAGAGATTAGATTAGATTAGATTAGGAGGTGGATTGCATATCCTCTAACACTGCAACCTGCTCAGGTTTATTGTGTGTCCTCCGTCCATAGGTTAGAGCACGCTATCCAAGCCGGTCTGTTTAATCAGACTCCACAAGCTTGAAACTGGCCCCTTGGTATATCTTGCCGCTTTAGGTTTTTCTTCACCCAGCCTTGCAAACCGCAGACGACAAAGGGCTTCGCAGTAGCACCATACGTGTTCTGCGGTTTCTTCCTCCTCCTGGCAGAACCTACATAGGTTTTCTTCTGCCAGGCCCATAGTTTCCAGGTGTTTATTCAGTCTGCAATGACCTGTCAGTTGACCCACTATTATTCTTACTGCCTTCCGGTTATAATTCAGAAGGTCTTTGTAAATTCTGGCGAGTAAGCCTTGATGAACACTTTCGCCTGACGCTGTCCTGGTGTTCTCCTCCACCAGTCTTGTGATTCCCTCATAATCCATGATCTAATGGATGACCTTACCTGGCATGATGGAATACCACAGTAGGGCTCAGGACCTACCATTGTTGTGATTCTCTCATAATCCATGATCTAATGGATGACATTACCTGGCATGATGGAATACCACAGTAGGGCTCAGGACCTCCCATTGTCCTACCAGCCCCTCCTTTTGCCAATTTATCAGCTTCTTCATTGCCTTCTGTGGCCTTCGTGTCCCGGTACCCAGGCAATGGTTAGCTTGTTGGACGCACCCACCTCTTCCAGGGCAATTACGCAGTCCCGCACCAATTTTTATAGTATGTTTACAGACTAGTGAAGTTTCAGAATTTTCGGTGCGGTAAGATCGAGTGCATAACACGGAACGTGTTTTTGCCTTACGTAAGTAAATTCATAACGTAACTTTGGACATATTTAATGGCCAGTTACTATTTTTGGATTAATTATTGCTATTTAACCTAATTATAATAATACAAAGGCACTAATTTAATGTGTAAATTAATATAGATGAATACGGTTTTTCTGTTTCATATTTTTTCATTAATTAGCAAGTGATGGGGAAAATTCATACACAAGTATATGGGGCACATTCATACTGTATAAATGTACTCCTGGCCCTTTATGAATATTTTTTAACTACTATTTTTGTTACACAGACGATTATAGTTATAAATATTATATAAAGTAGTTTAACTAAAGTAATGGTTTTATTTTTACGGAAAGAAAAGGGTGCTTCAAGAACTTTGTGTCTTTGGATGTCAAGGATCAGTTAATTTATCAGACTTAGTGATGATATTACCACAGATCTTAGGTCATAATCTGTTAATAACATAGGCATATTAATTTTAGGTTTTGTAAATTAAGGTATCTTTGTGTTAACCAGAGTTTTTTTATTTAATATAATTAATAATGTATAAGCAATATTTTTTTTACATTTTAAGATTGTTAGTTTTAATAAATATAACTGACTAAAATAAAGAATGTTAATAAGTGTCTTTGGTAGATAACCATACATGTAACGTAAAGACATTTTAATGATACTCTGTTCACTAATCGGTACTTATGTTCATATCACGAAACTATTGCGATGTTAAAATAGGCATTAACAGATTTGGATAAAAACTGTTTTTTAATTTTGAATTTTACTCTTTGTTTTGTATGTTAAAAAAATGTATTTGTGTTTTTTTTTTATAAAGTATGGTATAAAACCATAACAAACAATAATTATAACAAATTAATAGTGATGTGAAATGTGCCCCTTCGGTTGTATGAATGTACCCCACTAATGGGGTACATTCATACATTTTGCTTTTTTGTAAAAGTCTTATAGAAACTCGCGCATGTAGATTTTCAATAATATTAAGATTCTACTACAATATAAAATAGTTGAGCTACTAGTGAGTCATAAATTAAAAGAGATATACCTAAAACACGGCATTCCACAAAGCAAAATATAAAAACTGTATGAAGCCTCCCACTTTCCCCTACAGATGCCATTTTTTAATTTCTGATAAATTAGATAGATCAGCAAAGTTAGGCAACGCCAGGCTCGAATAGTAATTGGATACGGATAAGTTTAATATGTGATTTTCAAATAAGTATAATTAAATATTAATTACCACTTGAAATATACTAGGTATAATAAAAATTACAATTTTATTTAATGGAAAATCATGTATAATATATTACCTTTAAATATATCTTGTAAAGAGATTCTGCAATGGAAAATAATATAAGTGAGTCCTTTGACAAAATGTCGAAATCTCCCCGGTTACCAAGTTACAGGAGTTACAAGTTCAATTTTTATTTTTGTTTTTTCGCCATACTGCGTTTTTTTTTAAACCAATCTAGTTGACATTTGGCATATGAATCGAGCATTGCAGATTCAAAAATTTAAAGATAAAAGTACTTTTTTAAATACCGTCAGAGGGCACTTTACCTGAAACTTAAAATTTATTTATATCATTATTTTTTTATTTTTACAGATATCGCAAAGTTGGGGGCGCCATTTTATAGACAATTAAAAGTTAAAAAATAAGGTACTCTTTATTAAAGTCGATAAACCATTTAGGCAATAATCGACATTAAAGATTTAATCAATTTGAATTAAATTACTTACATACATACAGAGTGTCCAGTAACTCAACCTAAAATCTTTACGAGGCGATTCTACAACGAAAAATAGGAAAAAAATTCATATAAACATATGTCCTAAACGTCTAGTTTTTGAACTACGGGTTTTAAAAAATTAGAAAAAAGTTTGTTTAATGTAAATTTTTAACACACCGTAGTTCAACAACTAAGACCTTTAGGACATATGTTTGTTTAAATTTTTTTCTTATTTTTTGTTAAAATTTTACAACGTATTTTCCGAACACCCTGTATATGTCTTTATTCTTAATGGTTTTAAAAATATTGTCATACAAAGAATTTTACTGCTTACGGCTACTACCGTGATCCACCTAATAAAATTGAAAACATATTCTGTATTTTAAATGCTCATATTTCCGAAATTATGAGAGTTACATGGTATCTTTTTAAAGCTCTTTAAAATATGTCTTGATGGTAATTCTGTAAATTGAACACTGTCAGGTAGAGATTAGACAAAGAACGCCTGCTTCTGAAGGTTTTGCAGTGGCACGACAAGTCTGGGGTGTTTTATTTAAAAACTCATTCTTTTTGTCATACCTGGTACATATTAGTAGATAATAGAATATAGTATTTGTTCTATTTTTAATAATCTTGTTAAAAAATAAAAACTGTTTTTGTTTAATTTATTGATAATATTAGGATTTATTGACGATTGAGTAAATAATTATAAAGTACAATAATAAATTCTTATTTTTAATTTTTAGAAATTACAAATTCATTTAACAGCTTCAAAATATATAAATCACTAAGAAATAATTATCTTCTCCTTATAATTAACTATACAAATCATTTACAAGAAAGCAGATAATAATTTTTTCAACTTATTGGAAGATAATTAAATTATCTCTATTTTATACGTCCCTTTCCTCAAATACCTAACTATAAAGATTAATTTATGTGATCTTCTCATTATTTCCAACAATTAATGTCAAACAAAATTTACTGCAAAACATATATACCTATATTTTAATACTCCAAAGTTATAAAATAGAGATTTACTGACCATCAAAATCACATTTTAAAATCTTAAGATAGACCCGGCTTACGATTCTAAAACATCGTTTAAAACCATTTAATAAACTACAGATATACACCATCTTTTGAAAGATTTTATTATAAATTAAACATAATTAATAAGTTCTTTGAGATAGTATCTCGTAAACCGAAACATTTCGACTTTAATAAACTTTGTCATTTAAAAACATTTTAATTAAAAATAAGAGAGAAGCGAAGATATTTTCAATCAAATACCCCCGGTGACCCTAAAATTTATTTATATTACCGTTTCTTCGTTACTTTGGTAGATTAGTTTTTTTGGTTGTAAAAAGACTCATGCAACGTTTTGGGAGAGTACTACGTACACATTTTGTTTATCGCAAGTCCTCTTTACACAAATATCACTACGTTTATATCGAATAGTTGAAGCTAGCTTGAGTTAAAGCGGCTTTTAAAAGTGGCTTGAAAGACAGCTTGAAAGTGACTTGAATCGTTCAAGTCAAGCCTGAAAATAAGTAGGGTTGACTTCACTGAAGTCGATTAGTAATACTATATAAACGATTCAAGCGGGCCTAATAACTTTAGATGAATGCTTTCTCGAACGTCATCTTTTATTAACTTGGGTTGTAACAATCTATCCATCTGTCTATCTATGTAACGGAATCTTTGAGCCTAATTTTAACCAACTTCCAGCTATTCGATTTCTTTGAAACTTTGCACACGTGTCAGGACCGATGAAGATGCAATAATTTAAAAACAGTATCCCGTTATCTCTTTTTGAATCGCCAGGAAAAAAATTCCATTATATTATAAAAACAACACCTAGGATGCCATCTGTTGGCAACATTTCAAACTTTGCTATTAAATGAAGAAGAAATTTTTTAGTTTTTACACAATTTGGTTAGTTGCACCATTGGTGTTCAATTTTTATGAACAATAAAAATATAGGGTTAGTTGCACCAGAGTAGCAGAAACTAAAAAATGAAAAATAATTAATAGTTTAAAAAACTAAAAAAACACGCTTTTATATGCAACCGAACTAAAAATTAGAAAATAATTTTTCATTAAAAAAAATATTTTCACTTCATAGTAAAAAGCGTGGGGTGCTTAATATATTAAATGTTATAATTATTATATTTGCCAATATCTATGATGGAAAAGTTATGAAAAAATAGTAAAATGCACCCCACGCTTTTTACTATGAAGTGAAAATATTTTTTTAATGAAAAATTATTTTTTAATTTTTAGTTCGGTTGCATATAAAAGCGTGTTTTTTAGTTTTTTAAACTATTAATTATTTTTCATTTTTTAGTTCGTTATATTGCACAAAATTCTTAATATAACAGTAAATTAGAACATACTAATTAATTAAGCAGCAAAAGAAAATAACCAGCCCCCTATGAAATGACAATGGTAGCAAATTTTAAAATTTGCAAAGATTGCAACTCACTAAAAAATTTCTTCTTCATTAAGTAGCAAAGTTTCAAATTTTGCCAACAGATGGCACTCCAGGAAATGTTTGGACCGTTGTCAACACTTTGCAATCCACTAAAAAATTTCTTCCTCATTTAATAGCAAAGTTTGAAATTTTTCCAACAGATGGCATCCTAGGTGTTGTTTTTATAATATAATGGAATTTTTTTCCTGGCGATTAAAAAAGATAAAGGGATACTGTTTGCAGATTATTGCATTGTCATGGGTCCTTAATACGTGTGCAAAGTTTCAAAGAAATCGAATAGCTGGAAGTTGGTTAAAATTAGGCTCAAAGATTCCGTTACATAGGCAGCCAGATGGATAGATTGATAGATAGATAGATAGTTACAACCCAAGTTAATAAAAGCGTGAAATGAAAAATAATTAATAGTTTAAAAAACGATGTATCAATTTGTTGTTTGTGATATGTTCTATTTTATATTAAACTAGCCGACCTGTTGGGCGTTTATTATATTTTTCCGGTGCCTTACTATTATGCCGCTGCCAGACATTGGACCAACTACGACAAACTTTCGCAAACACCATTGTGTAGACGGGAAGTTCGTCTGCATTCGCCTTGATTGGCTCAACTTTTTACACACACATATGCTTACAAATAGCTTACCAAATGTTTCGACAAATGGTTCAAATTCAAATTCAAATTCAAATTCAAATTCACATTCAAATTCAGCATTCAAATTCAAATTCAAATTAAATTCGAATTCAGAATTCGATTCATTCAAATTCAAATTCAGAATTCAGAATTCAAATTCAAATTCCAAATTCAAATTCAAATTCAGAATTCCAAATTCAAATTCAAATTCAAATTCAAATTCAAATTCAAATTCAAATTTCAAATTCAATCAAATTCAAATTCAAATTCAAATTCAAATTCAAATTCAAAATCAAATTCAGAATTCAAATTTAAATTCAAATTATTTTATTATATAAAGCCAATAACAATATTGGATATGGTCGTCATTTAACAAACAAAAAAATAAAAACAATTAAATCTACAGATATCACAAATTAAAAAAAAAACAATGATCACATATGTGCAGAGATATTATGCTAGGAAAAAAATGTATATACTATGTCCAATCAAAATGTCTAGTGTCCAAAAACTGAGTAAAAGCACTATTTTACCAAATAATTCTTAATTTTACGTTTAAATATAAAATATTTAAGTTCCCCTAATTTGCCGTGGTAGGTGATTAAACAATTTAACTCTAATGTATAAAGGTGTGGATTCTAGTCTTTTTGTTTTATGCTTTTCAACGATAAAGCTATCTTTATTTCTTGTAGCATACATGTGAATATGTCTTCCAAATCTTTGTGGACTACTCTTGATAAATAAGAATAATTTATACATATAGAGAGAGGGGACTGAAAGAATTCCATTTTTAATGAAAGTTGCTTTACAGCTTTTCTCGATAGAGCAAACCAAATATCAATCTAACTACTTTTTTTGGTTAATAAAATTCTTTGGTTCGGTCACAACTTTGTCCAATGTGTGGCGGCATTAGATTAGATTAGATAAGATTGAAAGGTGGATTGTATATCCCTCCAACAATGGAACCTCGCAGGTTTATTATGTGTCCCAGTCAATAGCTAAGAGCGCACGTTTTCCAAGCCGGTCTTTTAATCAGACTCCACAAGCTTGAAACAGGCTCCTTGGTAGAAATCTTGCCGCTTTAGGTTTTCTTCACCCAGCTTTGCAAACCCCAGACTATAAAGGGCTTCACAGTAGCACCATATGTGTTCTGCGGTTTCTTCTTCTCCTGGCAGAACGTACATAGGTTTTCTTTGCCAGACTCATGGTTTCCCAGGTGTTTATTTAGCCTGCCAATGACTTGTGCCTTGATATATAAATGCTATTTTTTTCCTGAACTTTTGTTTAATAATTAAATATAGTCTAGCACTCCCAAAAGTAGTGTAGCTTTCTGACTGTGTATATGTTTTTATGATCGGTTCAGTATTTCCTAAGATTAGCCCTTACAAACAAACAAACAAACAAAGTTACAAACTTTACCTGTTTATAATATTAGTATAGATATGGTATTTAAACAAAGATTTTGCAATAGACTTGCCTAGAAAATTTATGATCAACGCTATTAAAATAAATAATAATAATAATAATAATAAAATAACGTTAAACCCCTGTTTTTTTCAAATTATGGTTTGACCCTTTTAAAAATATTGTGTGTAAAAGCTACCAAATTTTATTGTATAAGATTTGTAAAATGATCCACATTTTAGAAACTCTAGGAATAAAAGAATAAACATAGTGGGAAGTTTGGGGCCTGTGAATTGGACCGCTATGTCGAAGCATACTTGTTAAACTATAAATTTCTCTGTTAGAAGCTGCAAAAGGAGGAATTATTCTATCTGATTATTGCAATCAGAAGCATGAAATGTTTTTTTGCTGACCATAAATCAAAACTATGCCCAAACTCTCTCTCAGGCTATTTTTCTTGTGTTAATTACAAAGTTGTGTGTAGTACCGCCCTTCTGGTTATATAGACTAATGGGCAGCTTTAAAAGGCTTATTTAGCTAGTCTACCCACGCCGAAGTAAATGAAATGCGTAAATTGAAATACTAAAAGAAACGTGGAAACAGGTAGTAGGCTGTAGATTTTAAATTTTTCTTTGAATATTTAAAACAAGCCTGAAGGTACGATTTGTATAAAAATAGCTGATTAAATTAAAGGAACTGATGAACTTAATGGAGTTGATAATAACTTTACAGCGATAATATCAAAAATTTTTAAATTAAATTAATTTTTTTAATTATTGTTTTTGTTTTTTAAATTAGTTATCGTTTAATAAATCTGGGTGAAGTAAAAAGAATTCTGTAATTTAATTTAAACTTTGTTTTAGCAAATAAATTTGGCTAGCTTTTTTTTTATTTCGCTTCAACTTGATTCTCATTTGCATCCTATTTCATTTTCAACCTATTTGGTTATACATCGCGACCTAAGGGACAAAATTTTTATCTTTTGAAATATATGTGTCCAGGAACCGCCTATCTGTTGTCCTTTTTAAGTGAATAATTGTTCCCCATACGCTCGCATTGACATAGAAACGAAATATAATGGAAATTTCAATTTAACAGTCAGTGTGCGTTAGTTCGATAACGGAAATTCTTTAATTTAATAGATCATTCTTGTTTTTTTTTTAACTGCTTGACAAATTAATTTCTCATTAGTTCGTAATTTATTTAGGTATGATACTATTTTTTCTTCTAGGTATGATCTACAGTTTTTTTTCTATAAACATGTTATCTTAAACAATATTGATACTGCTAACTGTTGTGTTAGGAGATTTTCTGGTTAGTTGCTTTACAAAAAGATCTTTTAACATTTTTCGATAAATTCATTTCTTTAAAAGTTATTCAATGTTGAAATTGAAATAAAAATTTATTTCAACATCTAATAACTTTAATAGAAATAAATGTATCGAAGAATGTTAGAAAACCTTTTTGTAGAGCATAAAATTTTCCTTAAAATTATTATTTGTTTCACAAACATACTATAATTTATGGTAGTTTTAAAAATCCAGAATCTAAGTGACAAAATTTAAAAAATAATTAATGTTTAAAGCGCGGTTACAAAAACGGTTAGTTCTACGGAAATTCATTAAGAAAGCTAATATGAATTGGTCAAAGGTTTAAGATTAACTAAGTTATTTTAATATTGTTTAAAAATTAATAATTTATTGATGCTCCTCTTAATGTTAATATTATGATTATTATATATTTTATGGAAAACTTTGAATCAAATTTTGTAGAAAATTATCAATATAAACCTTTAGTTTGGTGGAGATATATAGATAGACATTTTTTCTATATACCAACATGACGAACACTGTTTAAATAATTTTTTAACACATATTAATACACAAGAACCAACAATTAAATTTACGTTAGAAAAAGAAAACAACTCACAAATACCATTTCTTGACATTTTAATAAAAAAGATTTAAACAATTTTGAAACAAAAATCTACAGAAAGCCTACACATACAAATAGATACTTAAATTTTAACTCAAATCACCCAATAATGGTTAAAAAGGGAGTTGTAAAAAGTCTATTTGATAGAATTAAAGTCATTTGTTCTAATCAAAATATAAATATTGAAAAAGATTATTTAAAAAATATTTTAATTCAAAATAATTATCCTCTTGATTTTATAACTATTTGTTTCCTTGAATTTGAAACTCCAGTTATAAGACAAAATCAAAATAGACCATATTACAAATTTATTTTTACCATACATTCCTGGACTATCAAATAAAATTCAACGAATAGGACATAAATTTAATATTCGCACAATATTTAAAACACAAAACACTATCAGATCTCAATTAACAAAAACAAAACCATACAACTTAAATGAAAATACAAAAATGTCATTTATAAAATACCTTGCGAATGCAATAAGTTTTATATAGGTGAAACTTGTAGACCATTAGCCAAACGCATAAAAGAACACAGATCATATATTAAAAACACAGAATTTCATAAATCAAAAATCTGCCAACACGCATTTGATAACAATCATAGAATAAACTGGGATGCTTCGAGCATTTTAGCAAAGGAAACTTGTTCTAAAAAACGCAAAATCAAAGAAAGTGCGTATATATTATTAAATAAAGATAATTGTGTAGCATCAATTTCAGTTAATTTAAATAACACTTGGTTGCCTTTGCTTGATACTGAAGTATCTTCAGGAAGACTAAAAATTAACTAACTATTCACCTTTTTTGTGAAATAAACAATCAATACACCAGCAACCAGTTATCTATGTCACTATGACACTATAACCAAACAAACATATTTTGACATTTAATGTAAAAGATTTCAGAATATCCTAAGAAAAGTTACTAATTTTAAATTTTAAAACCTTAATAATAGTAATTTTTATTTTTATTATTTGTATTCCATTTATCTTGACAACGGTGGCAGATTTGCCACCGAAACGTCGATTTTTAATTATTTTTTTACTTGTTTAATTTTTTTTTTTTTGTTTTTAGAACTTTTAAGTTTATTTTGGCGTGTACCCAAATAAATACCATCCATTAAATGAATCCGCCAAACTATAGAACATATCTTCAAGTTAATATTAAGCTCTGAAAATTTCCGAATATTTTTTTAGTCGTCACGAACCATACTTTTCCAGTTAGATTTTTTTAATTTTTTGGCCAAGTCTGGTATTTATAAGGTTTAATTAAAAAAACAGCTCGTTGTGAATTGTCACTTAATATGCAGAAAATGGTGTAGAAAAATGTGTTTTAGCGAGGTAAAAACATGAAACCATGTTAAAAATTTTAAGAGTAAAAGACAAAAATTCCAAATTAGGTCGGAAAATATTTTTAAACCAACTGATACAATTCACAGGTAAAAATATAGGTATCGCGTAGCTTATATTAATTTACTTCATTTCAGAAATCGTTATTATAACGTATGTCCTAAAAGTTTTGGCACAAAACTCATTGTCTTTAATTTTAACAAAAACAAAATAAAATCAAGTTGCCTTTAAAAACAAAAAGTTTATTTACTTTATTTACTGTCAGTTGAGATTTATTTATTTTGAAGTTTTCGCTTTAACATGTCGTATAAATTAGAAATAAGAAAAAGTATCTACAAGTTGGGCGGATACCCAAAGCTGAAATCTGTCGAATATTCCAGAATGAAAACATTTCACGCAGAACCATTTATAGAACAATAGCGGAGTGCGAGCAGGGAATACCATGTCTGAATCTCCCAAAGTGGAAGACCACGTGCATTTACCGCACAGAGGTCAGAGAGATTGGTGAGAAGAGCAAAAACCAGATTGGAATGTCAACGAGGAGACTGGCTAGGCAATACAGATCTTCTAAGAGTACGATATCGTTGGAATTGAGGAGGAATGGTCTTAAATATCGAAAGAGACGTAAGTGCCCCAAATACTCTCAAGCGCAGCATTAAAAAAAAACGATAAATATTGTGTGCCAAAACTTTTAGGACATACGTTAGTAATAAAAGTAATGATGAGAAAAAAAAATAAAGTGTTGTTTTTACAGAATCTGCAACCTATCTAATAAAAACAAATATATTAAAAATTCAATTTGTTGAAGTCCCAATACCCAAATGAAACTTAAATATTTGTTTTAGAATACGATTAAAGGTGTATTGTGTGTGGCCTATAAATAATTAATGAATATCCCGAAAACCAATAAGAGAAAACAAATGATGCCAAATTCGATTGCATATTTGATGGTATATTTGCCCATTAGCAGTTTCAACAGGAATTGATAGGTATTTGGAAATGGGAATTTTATATTCGATTAACTTTTGACTTACATTAGAAACTCCTATTTTATCAAAATTAACTAGTTTATTTTTTTGAATAGTTTGTCTACAACTTATTCCATATCAACCAAAAAAATGTTTACAGAATAGTTACCATATGCTGTTTCTTACCTGAAAAAAAAGAAAATTATAGGTTAATAAAAAAGCTTCAGGGGTAAATATATTTAAAAAAATCAGTGTGGTTAAACATATAAATTAAGAAGTACTGCCAAAAAGTATTTTGGCCAATTATGAAAATTCTTAGACAACGTATTTTTTTCCAGATTTTTCCTTTATGTTGTTTGTCGTAAAAACGTCATCAAAAACTCCTATGAGCGGTGTTCTACAGGAAAAAGACATTTAATCTTGTGGGCGTCACATACTGGTTAAGCAAATAGGTATTGGGATATCGATCGGACCGTAAAGCAACAATAAGGATGCATGTGACTAATCAAATTAAAAAGTTTTTTTTTAAATATTTAACACACCGTAGTTCAAAAACTAAGACGTTTAGGACATATGTTTATATAAAGTTTTTTTCTTATTTTTTCTTGTAGAATCGTTTGGTTAAGTTTGTCGGTTGAGTTACTGGACACCCTGTATGTATGTAGGTAATTTGATTGAAATTGATGAAAATTTTGATGTCTATTGGTGCATAAACGGTGAGGTTTATCGACTTTAATAAAGAGTATCTTATTTTTTAAAGTTTTTGATTGTCCATAAAATGACGCCCCCAGATTAATTAAAATAAATTTTAAGTTTTAGGTAAAATGCCCTCTGGCGGTATTTAAAAAAGTACTATTGTCTTAAAATTTTAGAATCTATAAAGTTTAATTTGTGTGCCAAATATCAACTGGATTGGTTAAAAAATAAATGCAATATGGCGAAAAAACCAAAATAAAAATTGAACCTTGACGGCTTGTACCTCGAAAACGAATGTTATTTTGAAAAAAATTGTATGAAGCTTAACCCTTATTTTGTCAAGCAGAATAACCCCCTTAAGTTCAGTGATCGATTTTTGAATCACCCTGTATAGATCATTAGAAGCGCAGTAGATTTAAAGACACCTCGATAGCTGACAAATCAATCAATCATTGCATTTCTACCACGGTCTTTAGCAATTTTAATAGCATAATTAGACCTTCCGACATGCCGTTTGTCGGCTAAGCCGTTCCTGACTTACGATCACTAAATTACGAAGTAATTGTGTTCTTATTATATCACTTGAGGCACATTCTTATATCGCCATTAATCATGGCAAATCTTCGTGAAATTGGAGGCATTTTGCTTCTTCTTTCAAGGCAATCGTGCACTCGACACAAAAGCGGCCATATGTGTCGGAATTGAACATCATTATTACCGTTTTCGTATTTTCACATATGTATATATTCAACTTGTTCTATATTTTTGTCGTTAAGTTTTGCTGTAGGGTTCAATGTCCCTTGAACAGTGGGGAAAAATAAGTACATATGATTATTGAAATTTACATTATTTTTAGGATGGTAAACAGCTTTACCAAAGAGGATAGATATATTAAAATATCATTGATTTACAGGTAATACATGGTTCTGGTTAGTTATAGGCTACCCATTTTGATATTTGAATTATTTTTATTTTTTAGTTTACCAATATTTTTATTATACCAAAAACTCTTTGTGATTTATGATAACTTATAAATATTTGGCTAATTTAATTCTAACTTTCAAAAATACGTCTTTTAAATGACCTCTACCAACTTCAACACATTTTTCAATATTAGATAAAAAGTGGTTTATTAACCGTACCCGATTTTTTTCTGTGGGAATATTTAAAAGCCAAAAAGTTTCCGAGTCATCCAGGTACAATCAATGAACTCAAAGTCAAAGTTCGTGAAGAAGTTGAAGGAATAAACGAAGGTTTGATACGCCATGTAATGAACCACTTTTTATCTAATATTAAAAATGTGATGAAGTTGGTGAAGGTCATTTAGAAGAAGTGATTTTTAAAATTTAGAATTAATTTGGCCAAACATTTATAAGTTATTATAAATCTTAAAAGGGTTAGCTGCAATTTAGTATAATACTATAATAATAAAGTTACAATGTACGCCGATGACACGACAGTCGTGGTGGCCGCGGATACTCCGGAGGAGCTCTCAGATCACATTAGGATTGTGTGCCATGATATGGAAGTCTGGTGTCGAAACAACCATCTTATAATCAACACTAACAAAACTGTATACATGAACTTCTTTATTAAAAAATCGTTACCATCAAATTTTGAAATAAATAATAATATTAAATTTTCTGAAACAACCAAATTTTTGGGAACCATTTTTGGCTCCATAATGTCTTTTAAAAATCACGTTGTCATTATGTCTGCCCAAAATTAAATTCGGCGTTTTATGCAATCCTTAACTTAAAAAATACACTGGACGAATCGGGATTGCTCTTTGTGTACTATTCACTGGCTTACAGCCATCTTTCAAATAATATTGTGTCCTGGGGAGGTACTAATGCATCTGAGAGAGTCTTTGTGGCGCAAAAAGACTACTGAGGTTAATTTTTAATCTTAAACCGCGTGACAGCTGCAAACCTTTATTTATCCAGAAAAGAATCCACACTTTGCCATGTGTGTTTAATTTTAAGTGCGTGACTTATGTAAATTCTAATATGGGACTATTTAGGAGACTCGGAGAGTTAAATCATTACAGCACTAGAAACAGGACTATTATAGATGTTCCTTTACACAGGACCTCCTTTTTAAAAACTCTCCTTTTACGGTTGTCTTACTCTCTACAACAAGCTTTCAAGAGATTTTAGAAATATGCATGGTGGTAAATTCAAGAATGTCGTTAGGCAATTTCTTATTGACAAGGTATTTTACTCGGATGCAGAGTATATGCGACATTAGACTTTATAATAAAAAGTTTGTTTAGTAAACTAAAAAAATAATAATTTAAATAATAAAATGGGTAGCCTATTATCGGGAACCCTGTATATAGGAGTCTCCAAAAGGACCAATAAATTGCTACCACAAATTCCTAAGCAAAACATATGAAGATCTTACCCAATTTTTGTCCAAATAAGGATGATTTCGAAGATACAGTGTCAAATATTTAATCTGGTTTTAAATTTTTATCAATAGTAAAATTAATAAATAATTGGTGTATTTAAACAAAATATTATTTGGCTTTTCTCCAGAATAAAATTAAAAAGTTTATTTAACATTTTATAAAAATTAAAACTTTTAGACATTATGTAGAACTATTCTGCTCTTGCACAATATAATAAAAGTTATTATTACTTTAAAAGAAATAAAATAATGAAAAATGTAATATTAAGTTACTTACAATACAAAGGTTTCAATCTACAAACAAAGGTTCATTAGTACTTTGTTGAAATTATTTTAATCTAATAAAATAAAATCTTAACAAGACGCCAGACGAGAACTGGGTCAATGATTGCGTCTCAAAAATGTGGTGTATTATCAACATATTTGACTAAAGGAGGTTTTGACAGGTAAAAAATTAGAATCTGCTATTACTTCATTTATAAACTCTAGAAGGCTAAACCTCAAAGTTAAAGACAAGTTTATTTGAATTTTTCTTCTTAATATTACCTAAAGATTTACACACTTAAAGGTTAGGATCCTATTTTGAAACATTTTTATAGCTAGTAAAGTACATTTTTAAATCCAAATATTCATGAACCGGCTGTCAAATCAGTTTTTACTACATATACCATTTATATACATAATATTTTGGAATATTTAAAAAAAAAAACGTAATAGTTCGATATAGCGGTTTTCGCTATTATAAGAGATTTTTTAAAAATTCTTTTTAGGGCGTCTCTATAGGTCGATTATGACACAAATCTGTGTGCGCGTTTTCCAAAATCCATTTCTATAATTTATTATTAATAAAAACATATTTACGGGACGGTGGAGTGAACAGGGGTGCTGGGTGGGGACGACGCAGTAGAAATCCTACTTTAAACGCCCAGAAACAGTATTTCACAGTACACATCGCACTTTCTGTTTACAAAAATGTCCAAAAAATTGTTTAAAAAATTAAAAATAAATAATAGTACAACAATCCCGCCATGGCTGTCACTGCATAAAAAGAAGAGTTTGCAATAGAACTGTAAATGTCTTGCGATGTTGCCAAATATAGTGAGAAAGTGTCAATAGCTTAAAAAAAAGGAAGATACAGGACAAAATTCATATGAAAAATTAAGTTATTCCTTTTTCCTATTATAATTTGTAGAAAAAAAGAAAAATACCTAAACATAAAGAAGGAGGCATTTCTACAAAAAATACCATTGTTCCTCATGGAAATGGTGGACAATTCCCGAAATAGCCTTGGAGTTAATTCTTCATAAGAAGTTTGGTAACGCTGCTTCTATCAAGACTGTCATTTTCATGATGACGAACTTCATTTTATCAGCTGACCAAAATGAATGCGCCTATTTTCCTTCTTTAATTAATGGCGGACGAGATATCTCATATGTGTGGGATAGTTTTTCGAAAAATTAAATACTTTTCAAAATTAATTTACATTTTTCATGTGCCCCGAGGGCAGTGTAATAATGTTTTCTTGTGTTTAACGTTGGATTTATACTGTTTTGTCCCCACCCAGTACCCCTGTTTACTCCACCGTCCCGTAAATACGTTTTTATTAATAATAAATTATAGAAATGGATTTTGGAAAACGCGCACACAGATTTGTGTCATAATCGACCTATAGAAACGCCCTGAAAAGAATTTTTCGAAAATCTCTTATAATAGCGAAAATCGCTATATCAAACTATTACCAAAAAAATGGTAAAAACTTACTTTTAGCTTTTAAAAAATCAAACTTGGGTATATAAAATAAAGTTTAGCTAGTCCAAAACCATAGATATGTCAAAACTACAAGCTATTTAAATAAAATGTTATTCTATTAGTTCGTTTCCATTAAACCTAATAATATTTAAAACATGTTAATAAATCCAATTAAATTAGGTCAATTTAGACTTAGCGTTCTACCGAAAACAAAGCATTTGTTATTAACGTTTGTGCAGCATCAAAAATAAGCTCCATACGCACATGTTCACAAAAACAATGAAAATTTAATAATACCATATTTAACTTCAAATTTGCATTACCCAAAATAGGATTAAAATTTAATTATTCAGTAAACTGTGTAATTTCAAAACTATCAAGTTGAGTTAAAACATTCAAATAATCAAATTAATTTTATTCAACTCAATTCAGGATTGTCACTTTAGTATTAATAACATGCCTTTTAAATTACCAATGTATGTTGCAAAAATGTGGCTGTGGTGTTTTCAATTTCCATTTTTCATTACATTTCCCTTATTTTGTTGGAGAGTCAAAATAATACAACAAGCAAAGGAAACTTGTTGTAAAAAACGCAAAATCATAGAAAGTGCGTATATATTATTAAATAAAAAGAATTGTGTAGCATCAATTTCAGTTAATTTAAATAACACTTGGTTGCCTTTGCTCGATACTGAAGTATCTTCAGAAAAGCTAAAAATCAAATAACTCATTACCTTTTTTGTCTTACAAATAATAAATACACCAGTTACTTATGTCACTCATGACACATATGTCAGACTATTCTTAGTTTGCGATTTTAAAAGCATAAATTTCAATCATTTCTAATTTAAATATTATTTAATTTTTTATTTTTATTTTTTTAACTTTATTTTTAACTTGACAACGGTGGCAGACTTGCCACCGAAACGTCGTTTTTGATTAGAAATTTTTGGGTTTTTGGGGGTTTTTCTTTTATTTTGTTTCAGGCGACCGGCTAGTTCATAGGGGTCAATAGGGCTGAACAGGGTCAGCTCGTATACCCCGGGACCAGGACCGAAGCGGTCCCATTCTTTCCAGGCGTGTCCCTAACAAAAAGACCATCCAATAACATTTCTTTCTATTTATCATCTAAGCTTTGCAACCCAATAGGCCTCCATGACGCTCGAGTAAATCTCCATCTAGCATTGTGGGCTCCACCTACTATTTTAATTTTTAAAAGTTACAATTAAATTAGCCAAATATTTATAAGTTATCATAATTCTTAAAAAAGTTAGCTGTAATTTAGTATAATAAAAGTTTCTTTGGTGCACTTAAATTTTTTAATTTAAATATTAAAATGGATAGCCTTTTATGGGGAACCCTGTATAAATAAATATCTTTTTAATTAAAAACATAGAGAAGAAAACTATTTTATTTTTATTTAGACCCTATTTTTGCAATATATAAACAGCTATGCATGTTTCTTAAACATAAATATCTCTCTGCATCGGAAATATCTTTATCTGGATTTACACAATTTTATTGACATTGTTTGAAATACCTTGAATGTTTTACACGGTTGCTGCGAATATGTACAGATATCTACATTTACACTCTCCGAATTTATGACATATTTTAACTCTATGTTACAGGATGTACAATACAAAATATTCAGAGCGAGTTTTAATTATTAAGTCAAAAACGTCCCATAAACACATTATTCTAAAGGTTTTTTACATGCATGGGCTAGATGGAATACCAGCAATCGTTTTAAAAAAATGTGCTCCTGAACTTGCACCTATTTTAACCAGGCTCTTTCGAATTTCTTATGACACGGGTATTTTTCCAGACAGCTGGAGAGCTGCACGTGTCCAGCCTATTCCCAAGAAAGGATCTAAATCTCTTCTATCCAACTATAGACCCATTTCACTCCTCTCAATGCTTTGTAAAGTAATGGAGAAATCCATTAACTCGCAAATTCTTAGGTATTTAGAAAAACATAAAATTTTACATGACAGGCAATACGGATTTCGTCACAAGAGTTTCTAGATTGTGGAACCTGCTGCCCGCGGAGGTCTTTCCTTCCCCCAAATCTTCAAGTATTTAAGTCCCGTGTCAACAAACTCCCTCTTACCTCGCTTAAGACACCCACGGTACGTTAGTATTTAGGCTTTTAGCCTTCGTGGTTTGTCCAAAGATAAAAAAAAAAAAAAAACAAGAGATCTACAGCAGATCTTCTTTCCTTCGTTTCACACAACTGGAACAAGTCTCTTGAGTTTCTAGGTGAGTCCCAGATCCTTGCTCTTGATATATCTAGAGCTTTCGACCAGGTGTGGCATGACGCACTTCTTAATAAACTTCCCTCCTACGGTCTTCCAACTAAACTCTGCTCTTGGCTCTCCAGTTATCTTTCTAATCGACATATATCAGTCATTGTTGATGGCCACTCTTCAAGCTTTCACGAAATTAATGCTGGAGTGCCTCAGGGTTCAGTACTAGCACCAACTTTGTTTCTTCTTCACATTAACGACCTTCTTTCTTCCACAACCAATCCCATTCATAGTTATGCTGACGGTAGTACCCTTCACTCCACTTTTCAGGTTCCCAAGCCAATCTCTCAACCCGACTTGGAAGGCAAACGCAGGGCGATGCAGATATCTCTTTCACAGGATCTCAATTTGATATTGGATTGGGGCGCCAAAAATCTCGTTCAATTTAATGCATCCAAAACACAATCATGTTCCTTGTCGCGAAAAAAATACCAAACACTCATCATTTGCTTATGAGCAGCCAGGTTTTGCAGAGCGGGGACACATTTAACCTTGTGGGCGTCACATTTGAAAATAACCTAAACTGGCATAAACACATTGTATCTATAGCCACCGCGGCGTCAAAAAGCTTGGATTTCTGTTCCGAGCCAAAAAGTATTTTTCCCCTTCCAATTTATACACTTTGTATGTGTCCCAAATTCGACCCTTTCTGGAATATTGTTCTCATGTCTGGGGAATGGCATCCCCCACAACCCTTATCATTCCTGATGCCATTCAAAAAAGGGCTGTTCGTCTTATTAATGATTCTTTACTTACTTAAAGACTTCCTTCTCTTGCCCATCGTCGAGCTGTGAGATCTATCGCTCTTCTATAGATACTTTTACGGCTTCTGCTCCGACGAATTATCCAGTATAGTCCCTCCTCTTGCAGCTCCCAACAGAGAAACTCGTGGTGCCGCACGTATGCATCCCTATACGGTCCAATTGGACAGGCACCGAAGATCCCATTTCGTTAGTTCTTTTATCCCTAGAGTTTCTAGACTGTGGAACCTACTGCCAGCGGAGGTCTTTCCTTTCCCCCAAATCTTTAAGTTTTTAAGTCCCGTGTTAACAAACTTCCTCTTACCCTGCTTAAGACACCCACGGTACGTTAGTATTTAGGAATTTCAGCCTTCGTGGATTGTCCAAAGATAAAAAAAATTAAGACATTAATTTAAAAAACAATTTTTTTTAGGTCAGCACTCTCTCTTAGGGAAACTAGGGTAACATTCTGTAATACCCTATGAAGGACCTAAAAACTTACAACTCTTTTTATCTAGTTTAATCCCATTGAATAATCCATTATTTTCCTCGCTAATAAGAGTTATACACTCTGTAAATAAAATCTGCATTTTGCTAGAGTTGACGTATCGTTGAAAATAACAAAAGATCCTTTTTGATCCGTATAAAATGATATTTTTAGTCTGCTGACCCTATTCATGGTCGACTCTAAAATTTAATATCCACATTGTATACGCTGATAAAACATGTCACAGTGTAGGTAGGAGGTATCTATGAGATAAAATTTCGATTTTGCTTTTATATAGTGCTCGCTATTTTACATGCAATATTTTCAAAGATAAATTTTTGAAATATCTAGCATGGTTAACATGTAACAACGAAAATAAGTAAGCAATTCTGTTCCGACTTGCTTATTCTTTATAAACGACCCACAAACTTTGCAACTTGTTGTTTGACAAGTTGTTTAGACAGTATTATAGACGATCGGGGCAACTAGTTGCACAGAGACATCAAATTTAAATTATTTGTAGAAATAATATATGTAATGATACCCTGTATTAATAATAAGAGGTCCTGCTTAATAAATTTTAATTTCCCATATGACTAACATTGAACAGCTTATTTTAAAGTTTAGAATTTTATTACTCTATTACTCTAAAACATAATTTATATTTTCTCATTTTTTCCTCCTTCTAAGAGCTATGCATCATCATATGGGAAATTAAAATATATTAGGCGGGACCTTTTAATATAAGAGCTGTGTCAAACAATATATTTAATGTAATTAAAAAAAAGGCGATTATTTTAAAATCAGTCTAATATATACTCACATTCAAAAAATCATATGCAGTGACCCCAAAACGCAAAGATGCCCAAAAACTCTCAGTACAATTTTTAAGCGATCACAATTCTTTTCGTTGCCACAATCTTTTTTAATAAGACAAATTTTAAACATATTAAAAATTTTGTTTTTTGTATCATATAAAAACTAGACTAAATTATTTATGTCTATAATAGTAATTTATGTAACAAGTGCATAAAGGTATACTTTTTTTTACGAATGGAAAGTTTGACAGCACCCCCATGAGTAAAAAAAGACATTTTTCTACTACTGTATAAATAAGAAAACTTTGTGGTCCTAGCAACGCGAATGATAACGAAAGAGAACCTTCGTGTTACCTGGTTGCTTAGCGTTGCTAGCTACGAAAGTAATATTTTCAGCGCCTGGACAAAAAAGTAAGAGTAAAAAAAAAGAAAATATGCTTGTGGGAAATATTAGAATTTATTTATACAAAGTAACTAATTTATGACAAAATATTTTAAAAAACTAGGTTAGGTATTGACATTAAAAGTAATTGTGCAATTTGAGCAATTAGCAAAAGAAATTGGAGGAATAATACTTGAATTAACAGTTTTTAAATTTGTTGTTGGGGTATCGTTATCACCTTTAATTACGTTAATATTCATATTTTGCACTGTTAATTCATTAGAGGAAATATTGGTAGGAATTTCGTGTAAAATCTTCTTTGAAATTTCCACCTTATTACTATAGGATTCAGCAATATATCCCTCCGCAACAGAAGAAGACTTCCAACCTCCATGCCTTTTTAAGTCCAAAATATCGACATCCGAAGCATTGGCAATGAACGTAGTTGACGTTTTTCTAAAAGAATGGCCAGTGTATCTACTGATGTCTATAAGCTTCAAAAACTTCGCAATTTCTTTAGGTACATTTGAAATAGTGTGCTTTCGAATTACTTCATTAACACATTTACCTCTTTCATAACGATACAATAAGCGCTCATGTAGAGCATTCCTTGGTCTCAGCTTAATATATTTCTGTAGAAATCTGACATAAGGAACTGAGCCTTCATCGTTGGTTACTACAAAATTTCTTTTAACTTTATTTTTAGACTCCATTATTTTTACTATAGCCACGTCATTTCTTATTTCTACATCACTTAGCTTCATTCTGTATATTTCGTTTGTCCGGCATGCTCCAGCCACTCCCATAATGGCTATTACTTTCACTGCTAAGTAACTTTGATCAGGCGCGTTAAGTAAAAACTTTATGATTTCTTTTTTTTAAAATTTTTGACTTTTTTGCCTCATAACCATCGTTTTTCCTTTTAATAAAAGCAACTAGTTTCTTGAACTCCGAAATATCTTGATTTTTGTTTACGGAAATTGTTAACTTGAGCATGGAATATACAGACCAGAGGGTTGGTGGTGATAAAGACTCGGATTTTTCTTGGAAATACGCCAACATCACATTCTCGTCAATCCGCCCCACATTTTTTGTAGCCATTCAGAAAACGATATATATTTTTGATGGTACCTCTCTTTACATTTGTCTGGCAGAAGTGAGGCACACGCAAGGTCAGCTGCCTTTTGGATGCCATTTTCATATTCATTGAACATTTTAAAATGGGAATGGATTTATACTAAATTAACAATAATTCAATATCTGACAAGTGCTGATGACAGACAATGTCAACAATAAATGTGTTGCTATGGATTAATTTTTAACAGGTAAAATTTCAAAATCTCTGATATTTCTATTAAAACATGATGTTAATGATTATTAAATTATGCGATACATAGAACAGTAGCAGAAAAAATATAATAAAGTAAACTTTCGCATCTAGTAATGAAAATAACTATTTATGCATGTTTTACATACTAGATTTTTTCCACGAAAATTTCCAAAAATACCATTTTATACATGTTTAATTTATCTAAACTTATTAATTTTATTTTTGCAGCACAGCCATTATATTCAACACAAAATCGGAGCCTTCATATTTTTTAAGAAATAATTATCCTCTTCATAACTATGCATTTATTATTTAATTTTAGAAATTTGTGTGTACTTACTTTTGTAGAAATAATACTAACAAAGTATGAATTTCTTTTTAATTTTTAGTAATTTAAACTCATTATTATTATTAATTTTCAATAATTTCTCTTAAATTTATTTGCAAACTGTCAAATTTTAAAACTAGTGACACATGAACTAAAAGAAATAATGACGAAATCAAAGGTAACTTGACCGTTTAGTTCATTTGATGTCGCGTTTACTGTTACATTGCATAAATTGATATTTAAGTTTATTGTAGCAGGCGTTGAAACAAAACACTAATTCAAAGTGTGAAAAAAGCTTCGAAGTGTTAAAAAAGTTACTTTTTTAACACTTTGTGTAGTGTACTAGAATGGAGTACTTTACCTTCATGTTAACGATTTAAAAACAGCATTTTTAACCGTCGTGGAAAATGTATATTTAACCGAATTTTTATTGTTTTTATTCTGCTTGTAATTGTCTTAAGAAAGTTATCCAATTGCTTCTGTGGTAGGACTTCTTTCCCCCATAATTAAAGCTAATAGCTTCAAAGTCCCTTGGGCAAGCCGATCTTGTTTTGCTTCTCTATTTGGTCGTTTGTCTAAGAAGTATTTTTTGCTACGTCCTTTTATAGTTTCACGTACTGTATAAATTATTGTCTCAATATTTTTTAGTGTCTATATTTGTTTTTTATTATTTAAGCTGTCTTGAATTTAGTTACATATAATTTTTGTCTCCAATATTAGGTACAACTAACGTGAAAATACAGGTTGTAAGAGTGTAAATCTTAAAGTGACTTAAAAAAATTAAATAAACTAACACCGTAAATGACTTAACTTTTGAAAAACAGGGTGATCGATTTTTAAAAGAATATATTTTTTTGTAATATCCGTGATACTACCTCGGATATTTTAGTGAAATTTGGTACATAGTTACTATACATAAAGGGACATTTTCTGACACGCAACATTTTTTCTAACTCCTCCAGAGGCGTCTAGCGAAATTTGAACTAATTGTTCTTTAGAAAAATACACTTTTCCTCAAAAATTTTTTTTTTCTTGAGTTATTTTCATTTAATTTCGTCTTTTGCATACCAAATTAGGGAGCATTTCTCTGCCCCATAAAATTTATCTTCTGATTTTGAAATATTCTGTATAATACGGGTAGTTAAGAATAAACTCGGCACATTTTTTTAGGATATGCTTTATATTTGTTAGGCAAATTCATTTTTTCAATAGTCTTTTTTGTTGGGTCCGTGCCAAAAGTCTAACTGGAAAGATAAAATATAAGACAAAATCACAAAAGACCTATTACAAATTTATTTTTACCATACATTCCCGGACTATCAAATAAAATTCAACGAATAGGAAATAAATTTAAAATTCGCACAATCTTTAAAACACAAAACACTATAAGATCTCAATTAACAACAACAAAACCAAAACACTTAAATGAAAACACAAAAAAATGTCATTTATAGAATACCTTGCGAATGCGATAACTTTTATATAGGTGAAACTTGTAGACCATTAGCTAAACGCATAAAAGAACACAGATCATACATTAAAAACACAGAATTTCATAAATCAAAAATCTGCCAACACGCATTTGATAACAATCACAGAATAAACTGGGATGCTTCGATCATTTTAGCAAAGGAAACTTGTTCTAAAAAACGCAAAATCAAAGAAAGTGTGTATATATTATTAAATAAAGATAATTGTGTAGCATCAATTTCAGTTAATTTAAGTAACACTTGGTAACCTTTGCTTGATACTGAGGTATCTTCAGGAAAACTAAAAATGAACTAACTCATTACCTTTTTTGTATTACAAATAATAAATACACCAGTTACTTATGTCACTTATGATACAAATGTCAAACTATTTTTGCAAAAGTTTGCAAAACTAAAAAACTTATTAACTAATTTTTTATTTTAATTTTAAACTTAATTTTAACTTGACAACGGTGGCAAACTTGCCACCGAAATATCGTGTTTTAATTAGAATTTTTGGGATTTTTTGGGTTGTTTTTATTTTGTTTTAGGCGACTGGCTATAGGGGTCAATAGGGCTGAACAGGGTCAGCTCGCTATACTCCGAAACCAGGATCGAAGCGGTCCCATTCTTTCCAGATAGACACTAGAAAAAGACCATTGAATACACTTTTTTGAAGCAGTATACCATTTCCTTTTTTATGCTATCAAAAATCCTCATTCGGTTTTACGTTAGATTAAAGCCAAATTACCAAATTTAATTATTTAACTTATTATCTCTATATAATAATTAAAAAATATTTCTTTTTAAGAGTTATTTGTTAGCCAGTAAACTTTCTCACACCGTTCACCATCTACCAGCATCCCATGTACATTTTTTACAAATTTAAAGTTTCTAATAGGCCCTTAACTTTACCGTCATCGAGATGAATGACACGCGCAACAATAGAAAAGGCACGTGCAGTTAACAAAGGCGGCAACATGTCCCTATTAACTTCATTTAGGAAATGTCACAGACTGTTAAGCCGGTATGGACCAATTGATTCCTTAATAAACGCCTATAAAAAAATTGTTAACGAGGACCACTATTTAACTAAAGAGAATTTCCTTTCAACTTATAAAAGAACTTTTATTTTTACGTTTTAGATAGAGTATCAGATACTACTATACCGGGTGTCTTAAAATATGTAGGCGATCACTTACATTTTTATTTAATACTGGAAAAATTATGAACTTAAAATTAAACCCTAGTTCCTATAACTTTTTTAAAGCCTAATTTCAAAGAGATATTTGCCCTTAAAGGACGCCGCTAAGAATCGGTTATTTCTTAAATAAGTATTACAGTACTGGATATTTTTTTTTATTTGGTAAATAAACCTCCTTAAAATGGTGTACTTCTAAAAATTTACAGATTGGAACACTAAATCTCCTCCCAGTATTCCAATATCGCAGAGTAAAGATCCCTGAAGATGCATTGTGCAATCGATGGCGAAACGTCAGTAAACGATAAAAAGAGGTGAGGACCTCCCTCAAAATTTTATTTTTATTTCTGCCGCCTCGACCTGTGGCCCCCTCGGAAAGTTGATATGACCGCTCCTGGTAGAATACCACTAGCTAGAGATTGAATAATTATTTCCGACATGTACACAAGGTGACAGACCGCACAGTGCGTCAATATTTGGACAAAAATGCCAAAATTAATATTTTCATAACAACTTATAATACGTGTAAAAATGTGCAAATATATTATATTATTACAGTGTTACTTTTTATATAAGCAGAGCATAGTACCGTATTCAATTATTAATAACAGAACTATTTTAGTGCATTAAGACTGATAACGTATGTCCTAAAAGTTTTGGCACAAAACTCATTGTCTTTAATTTTAACAAAAACAAAATAATATCAAGTTGCCTTTGAAAACAAAAAGTGTATTTACTTTATTTACTGTCAGTTGATATTTATTTATTTTGAAGTTTTCGCTTTAAGATGTCGTATAAATTAGAAATAAGAAAAAATATCTACAAGTTAGTTGGGCGGATACCCAAAGCTGAAATCTGTCGAATATTCCAGAATGAAAACATTTCACGCAGAACCATTTATAGAACAATAGCGGAGTACGAGCAGGGAATACCATGTCTGAATCTCCCAAAAGTGGAAGACCACGTGCATTTACCGCACAGAGGTCAGAGAGATTGGTGAGAAGAGTAAAAAACCAGATTGGAATGTCAACGAGGAGACTGGCTAGGCAATACAGATCTTCTAAGAGTACGATATCGTTGGAATTGAGGAGGAATGGTCTTAAATATCGAAAGAGACGTAAGTGCCCCAAATACTCTCAAGCGCAGCTTCTTCGTATACCAAGATGTCGTCAACTGAGGCATTTTGCCAATGAAAAAATCATTATTTTAGATGACAAAAAGTATTCCACTTTGAGTAATTCTGAAATAAAGGGAAACTATGGATTTTATACGGACAACGTAGAGGAATGCCCTGACCATGTTAGATACAAACATAAAGCGAAATTTGCAGATAAAATCCTTGTCTGGTGCGCAATTTCTAACAGGGGTGTATCCCGACCTTTTGTGGGAAGAGTGAGGGTGAAGCTTTGAATAGTCAGAGCTATATTGATAACTGCCTTTCCAAATTGCTTCAGTTTGTCCGCGAACATCATGCTAATGACGATATCATATTTTGGCCAGACGTAGCATCATTTCATTACTCAAGAGATACCCAAAACTGGCTTCGACAACACCACATACCTTTTGTTCCCAAAAACGATAATCCTCCAAACTTGCCGCAGGCTCGCCCAATAGAGGATTTTTGGGCTGTACTGTCTAGAAAGGTTTATCATGGAGCTAATTTACGAGAAATTAAGAGAAATTGAACTGAATTCCGTCCAGAACCTCATGAGAGACATTCGAAGAAATTTGCGTCTGGTAGAGCAGAATGGGCCACTCCACATAATTCGATAGTATAGTTTAGTTAAGTATTGAGTTGTAATTTATGATAACTAGTTAGTGTTTAAATAAATTTCTTCATTAAAAAAAAACGATAAATATTGTGTGCCAAAACTTTTAGGACATACGTTACGATTTTTGTCCCGAAATCCCTATCTTTTAACGCATTGTGCATCGGTCCCGCTTTGTTTGTGCTTTACTGGCCAATATACCTTTTTACTTAGCTCAACGTGAATATAACACTTCTGAATGAAAATTGCTTCAAAATTGGTGTATCTGCCAAAAGTTTGGACAAACCTGCCGATGTTTTCCATATTAAATGGGAAACAGGCGACTCGTCGATTCCTTTGATCAAAACGCCGACCGATGTTGCCGCGGCGTTTGCTGCAAGTCGGCAGACCGATGTGCAACATTCAAGATACAGTCAACCATCAAATGTTTTCGCCGATTGCATCCAAGTCTGTACGTGTTTATATATTCATATATGTTTCGTAGTAAAATCTAATGGATGCCATCGTCGTCATACCATGAAAAGAGATCTTGTTTATGTATTCTTCTATTACCTCTCCCCTATTTGTATTCAGGCCACACTCGCAGATTTTAATTAGTCCCAGAAGCAAATGAATACATAAATACTTCTCTTCCGACAAGCGGTGGTATCTCGATTGTGATACCGTAACAGATTTATTGGCATCCATTTTTAGAACAACAGGAAAGCCACTTAATTTGTCACAAACCGTACGTGAATGATTTATCTCATGTTGAAATTTTTAAATGGAAATTTTATTTCCATCTCTTTATAATCAAGAAAATCTGCTTCTTAGAGAAGATGTCAACTTTAATAAGATGTTTTATAATGCCGGATAATTGGAGTTTATTTTTGACCACCAGGGAGTAGGTGTGGAAAGAGGAGTCAAAATGATTTACTTTAAACTAAATAATGGTTTTGAGTTTTGATTTATGATTAATTATAAGTTTGTTAAAGACGTGGTGTGTAAAAAGAATCTGTAAAATATATCAAAGGATATTTTTTGAGACGCAAGAAAAAAATTAATTTCTGCTACTGTTATCTGTGAGGGTTTTACCGTCAATATTTTTTTTAATGAAAACAATAGGAGACGCCACTAAATATTGTTAATTGCTAGATATAAAAGGATTTATCAGAACAATTTAATTTCGACAGCCTGTAGTTTAAAAAATATGACATTTAGGACATACAGGGTCTAATATAAATAATGACTAATAATAAAGGATATTATTCTTTAGTTTATTTTAAGCTAAAGGGTATTTAAGCTTTAGGAAAAAATGGCTTTCTTATCGTAACTTTAAGACTGTTTAAGATATTATCATACAATTTAGGATGCATCTACTAAGCACCAATAGGCATTTGAAATATGGAAGATTTTTAATTATTTAAACTAGTGGCGTCGAACGGAATGCATACTGGAATTTTTTGGAAAAATACCGAACGCCATTCCCTTTTTTTAAGAATTAAAATCATGTTTTAAATTCTTTTATGTTTTGAAACAAATTTGACTTATTGAATTTTCTTTGTCCGTTTTTGTTATAGCCAAATTATTTTAAACTAGTAGGTTGGTGTCCAATTTTAAGAAAAAAGTTAGGAGATCAAGTTTGTTGTAAGAAAAACTAGAGATATAAAAAATGATTTTTATTTTTGAAAAAGCAAATGACGTACCTTTTTTAATCTTCAGTATTCATTCCGTATGGACGCCATTGGTAGAAATATTTTAAAAAATCCCTATTGATGCTTGCCAAATTTATGAAAATTTCTCAAATAGTTTTATAGTTGTGAGAATAATGCTATTTACTTTAACACCCTGTAGCTTAAAAGTTAAGAGGTTTAAGACATATATTAGAGACATTTTGCACCCCTTATTTTGCAATTCCGTTGTGGTTAACGTTATTCTGAGATTGCGCAGTAACGCAAACATGATCCGTTATCGTTATTAACCATAACGGACTCCTTTAATTACGGATGAATACCGAAGAGCTTATCGTTATCGTTATTGTTAAACTGCGTGGTTGCCGGATTGTAGAAATTTTAATATCAATTATTTAAAAGGTTAAAATTTTAATGCCGTATTAATTAAAATATCATTTATACATAGGCTCTAATTAGCGAAAAATCTATAGCAGTAATAAAAATCAAATAGTGTTAAGAAATTCAAACGGACTTGCACTTTTACGAATATTCTAAATCAGTAATTAATTTAGATGTTACAATCTGGCACACTTGCTTTTTATTCTACTACCAAACTTAACCTTACTTTTTGTATTTTGCTTATACTGTATTGTTTGCATCTACTTTAAAAAAGAAATCAACAGAAGTGTTTGCATATATTTAAATATAAATTTATATCTTATGAAGAATAAAAGTAAATAGTGATTTTTCGTTAACTTTAAAATGGATGCACCACAGGCAAAAATAAGGTTATGTGTCGAAAGCGCAGATGCAAGATATATTTCTTGAAAGAGGCTGCAAAATCTCTGTCTAAAACTGCTGCCGTAATCGTTATGTTTAATAACGATAACCATAAGGAGGCCAAAAAACGTCTGTTATTTTAAGAGGTGCAAAATGTCTCTATTATTAAAAACTGTTCTTGCTAAGATGGGCTAAGAAATCATACCCTTTATTTTTAGCCATCAATTAATATAGACTCTGTATATGCATAAAATGTTTCTTTTAAATAAATTATTTTTTAATAGATATTCAGACCCTAAAGTTAGTAGACACCTTGTATAAATAATTTTTTGGTTACTCTCTTTTCTTGCATAAGCTGTTAAAATAAATTATCTAACAGTAAAAACAACCTATATGATTGAAAAATTGACCAAAGAAACCATTATTTTAAAAAGGCATACCAGAATATACAAATCCTATTGGGAACAATATTTCAATAAAATAATAAAGAAAACGATGATTTGGATAAAAATTCTCAAAATTAAAAAAATAAGTAATATTGTAAATTAATTTAAAAAAAAATAAGAATAATTTTTTAAATTTATTAATCTGTAATTAAAATACTGTCGCAGATTTAAGACTAATCTCGCCCGGTTTAAAATACCAAAATGAAATTATAATAGAAACCACAACACGTCTTCTAATTTATTTGCGAAATTTGCTCTTAAATCCTCCCCGTGGACTCGGATTTATACGATTTCAGTTTCCCGTCTACCAGCTTTCACTAAATCGTCCCTTCTCATCTACAATAAATTTTATTTCCCCCAGATTCCTTTGAGTATTAATATCTTTTGTCATAAAAACTCTTTTATGATTATTTTATTATTTATTTGTCCCCGAGTTGTTAAAACTGTCCATGGGCGGCTTTTTTCGAACCATCATATATATATATCCGCCGGCAACGACCACAGAGCTATAAAAATGCCTTGTCATAAAATTTTTATGCCTTTAATGTGGAATGAATATGATTAACAAGGAAAGTGTTAAAGTATTTCGTAATAAAGAAAATACTATCGACGACAGAATAATGATTTGGACAAGATTTTATTAATGTTTGTAAATGAGACCTCTTGATTCCAAGCCATATACAGTTGTATAAGGAGGCATACGTGCGGCACCGCGAGTGGAGGAATAATACTGGATAATTTTTCAGAGCAAAAGCCATGGAAAAACCTATAAAAAAGCGATGAATTCCTCACAGCCCGACGATGGGCGAGAGAAGAAAGCCCTTCTGCACATGAAGGATCATTATTGAGGCGAACAGATCTTCTTTAAATGAAATTAAGAATGCTTAGGGTTGTGGGGCACACCATGCTCCAGATATAAGAACAATATTCCAAAAGGGGTCGGTTTTGGGACACATACAAAGTGTATAAATTAAAAGGGGAAAAATACTTTTGGATCGAGAGAGAAATCCAAGCTTTTTTAGAGTTGCCATGGCTATAGACACAATGTGTTTATGCCACTTAAGGTTATTTTTAAGCGTGACGCCTAAAGGTGTTGTTGCTCTCCAAAACTTGGCCGCCTATAGGAGATGCGTATTTATGACTTTTTTCGCGACAAGGAACATGATTATGTTTTGAAGGCATTAAAATGGACGAGATTTTTGGCGTATTAAATGAGGATCCTGTGAAAGAGATCGTTCTGCGTTTGCTTTCCAAATCAGGTTTAGAGATTGTTCTAAAATTCTAAAAACATTAAAAACTGAAGTAAAGGGTACTATTTTAACTTAAAAAAAAACCTCCCTAGGGTGAAGTCTAGACTTTTGTTGCTGTTTAAGTACAATATCCTTTTGTTAAAAAAATATATCTTACTCTTCGGACAAGTCGAAATTTTAAACATTTCCTCGTACACCGTAGCATTTTTATTAAGTTTAAAAGGTTATATTTTAGTATTAAAAAAGCGCAGAACTAATCTAGGTAAAAGTAAATTCAAGTTGTCTACGAATTAAAAAAAATCCCTTTGCTGCGGACTTTATGTCGGTTACTATACTTAATTACAAGTCTTACAGTTCCCTCCTTTTACTTTACGAATGTAATCAGTTGCATCTTTTAATTAAAATTTATCCTAAACATAACCTCTCTAAACTAATTAGTTATAAAGTTAAATGTTGCAATACTGCAAACTATTTTTCCTTTATAGAGTAATCGTAAACTCCCCTAGATTTAGGGTGTCTATTCGTCTAATTGTAAAATATAGCCTGGTAATTGACGGCCGTTCAAAGCATTAGAGTGAGCTTATTGCATAGTTACTGATAGGTTTACTGCACTTTTCGGTGTTACAAGACTAATGAAATGACTTTTGGATCCATGCAGAGTATTTTTCTTCCCGATAAGGAGAAAATTAAAAGATATTTGGTCCTATTTCTTTAAATAACTCGTATTGAATCTAAGTGTTATATGAGTTAAATAAATGAGGTTTCTTTGATTTATTTTTTAAATTACCTATAATTTAATAATTTTATCAAGAATAATCGATAAAACTTCTAAAACTAATTTGAAAAAAGTGTTAAGCAGCAAAAAGTAAAAAAGGGATTTTTTTTATCTTTGGACAAACCACGAAGGCTAAGAGCCTAAATACTAACGTACCGTGGGTGTCTTAAGCGAGGTAAAAGGGAGTTTGTTCACACGGGACTTAAATACTTGAAGATTTGGGGGAAAGGAAAGACCTCCGCGGGCAGCAAGTTCCACAACCTAGAAACTCTAGGGATAAAAGAACGAACGAAATGGGAAGTTCGGGGCCTGTCCAGTTGGACCGTATAGGGATGCATACGCGCGGAATCACGAGTTTCTCTGTTGGGAACCGTAAGGAGGAACTATACTGGACAATTCTTCAGAGCAGAAGCCATGGAAGTACCTATAAAAAAGCGATAAATCCCCCACAGCCCGACGATGTGCAAGAGAGGAAGCCTTTCTGTAAGTGAAGGATCATTAATGAGACGAATAGCTCTTCTTTGAATAGAATCAAGAATGCTTAGGGTTGTGGGGGACGCCATGCCCCAGATATGAACAATATTCTAAGGGAAGTCGGATTTGGGACACATATAAAGTGTATAAATTAGAAGCGGAAAAATACTTTTTGGCTCGAAAGAGAAATCCAAGCTTTTTGAAGCTGCCGTGGCTATAGATACAATGTGTTTATGCCAGTTAAGATTACTTTCAAATGTGACGCCCACAAGATTGAAAGTGTCTTTGCTCTGTAAAACTTGGCCGCTCATAAGTAGAGGATAAGTATTTGATGACTCTTTTCGCGACAAGGAACATGATTGTGTTTTGGATGCATTAAAATGTACGAAAGTTTCGGCGCCCCAATCCAATATTAAATTAAGATCCTGCGAAAGAGATATCTGCATTGCTCTGCGTTTGTTTTCCAATTATAAGCTGAAAAGTACGAAATAAAAATTTCCTTTTATATCAGTTTCAAAAGTTTCTCAACATTTGTTTAGATTTTTGTGTTTCTAATATCAAGGAATATCACGATGTTTGAGTATTATGTGATGGAATTGCCAGTTATGGAGCATCGCATTACGAAATTGGAAAAGGGAGCATCGCCTCGCTACCCCTCAATGCATATTTTAAGAAATAGCTTAGGGTGGAGTGCGAAATTCATATTTGCTTTGACGACCGGTCCGATTATTTTTGGCGATGATGCGAGGGATTACATTTTTAAGATTTCGCAAAGTTTATAATATATAAAATGAAGTAATATTATAAGCCTAACGCTAACAGGTAATATAGCTATACATTTTTGAGTAGTGTAAAAATACAATCAATGCTTTTTCAATTCGTAACTTTTTTTTAAACACATTTTC
>JACEGR010004241.1:0-90192 GCA_014170235.1 Listronotus bonariensis
CCTTTTATGCACTTGACTGCTTGACCGAACTCCGCCACGCGTCGTTCCGGTTAACTGCAGTCGCGTGCAATAAAGCACTTTCAGCACTAGTTAGGAAATATACTATTTCGGAAAAAGCAGCTTTATTTTTTCTGTCTGTCAAAATTTATTATTAAATGTCTAAAAACGTAAAAACAGAAATATAGATATTCTTCTAAAAAACATCCCCAACCGTTTTTTTTATACTTGAAATCAAAATTATTCCCAATTTTTATGCCCTATTTACAAATGATTACCAGTTCAAAGGGAGCGTAGAAGTCTAATTTATATAGAACTTTTGCGTTATTTCAATTTATCAAAAGAGCGAAGAAATGTCGGTTATGAGTTTTTTGTTGAGGGATGTTTTTTCTTTAGGGATGTTTTTCAGCGTCTCTCGTTCGCTGGTTGAATGGCGAATTATTGGAAAAAATAAATTATACTTTTTATTCGTTCGTCTTTTTACCAAATTTATTTCTGATGAAATTAATTTTAAGGTTTTACCAGTGGCGACTCGTGGTATATTTTTGTGATACACGTTTTTTTGTCAAACAGATTTATTATATATTAAAACAACTAAATATCTGTCTTTCCATGGGTCCAAGGTGGTGCCTTTTGTTAACCTTGTAGGGTATTTATAGCGAAAACTGAAAGAGAGAGAACAAATCTTATTTGCACAGTTTCGATTAAAACAAATTTAATGGTGAAAGTAAATCATGACTAATTTAATTCGTTTTGAGTGTTTTTCAAATTTTCAAATATTGGAGTTTTGACCAAGTACTTGTAACTTGTTTTGATATTAGAGGTGGAACATAAATGTAAATAAAAAGTTTAGGGGAATTTTCCGTAGAAAACAGTAGCGTGCTTATATTTTTTCCATTAACTTTTATTTTAAAGTTAAATCACAAAGTTGTTTTTATATTGAAACACTCTGTATATTTAATCACCAAGAAAAAGCTGCCAAAAATACCGTTTTTATTTTATATACTTTTTAAATAGAACAGCCTGTATATACATTATCACCATCAAGAAGACATTTTATTGTTCTTTAAAATTTACCATTTAATTTAAAATGATTGTCTTGAACAGTTTCTAAAATATGATCTTCCAAATCTTATTATTTTTAGTATTTTTGGATTTATATGGTCATATTTCCAAAACTACATAGGAATACTATAGCCAGTATAGTATTTTGTTAAACCTCTTTGAAATATCTTTGCCGCGGTAATATAATTTTAATAATTAATATCCTTTTTAAAAAATACCCTACTTTGTGTTATTACCGTAAAATAAAAGTTAACGGAAAAAATATAGGTACGCGACTGAATTCTAAGTAAAAATCCCAGAAACTTTTTTACTAACATATTTTTTCTATCTCTAACATAAAGCAAGTTACGAGTGTCTGGCTAAATTACCAAAATTTATAAAACACTTTGCATCTCTAAAACCAATCAAGTTAGCCAATATTTACTTTCACCACTGGCTTTGTTACAAAAATAAAAATTTAGGATTGTGCAATAAGATGTGTTCTATTTTTTCAGTTTTCGCTATATTCTGCAAGTTCAAAGAAAAGACGCCACCCTGTATATAGCTGTATAAAGTTAAAAATACACTTTTATTTACTTTTGCAACAAAGTTCTTTATTAAGAATTGATTGGCAATTGCTTGTAGAACTAATGACTTCCGCAGTTAATTTTTTAATCTTTGGACAATTTACGAAGGCTGAAAAAGCCTAAATAGTATAGTACCGTGGGTGCCCTAAGCGAGGTAAGGGGAAATTTGGTAATACGGGACTTAAAAACCTGAAGATTGGGAAAAGAAGGAAAGACTCCGCTGGCAGCAGGTTTCACATCTTAGAAAGGGGAAAGCGAAGCGAAAGTTCGGTATATGTCCAGTTGGACCGTATAGGGATACCTATGGGTGGCACTATAACAAGTTTTTATGTTGAGGGTTAAAAGTGAAAGGTCTATACTGAACTATTTCTCAAAGCAAAGGCGGTAATAGTACCTATAAAAGAGCGATGGATCCCCTACAATTTGACGATGCGATATGCAAGAGAAGAAAGTCTTTCAGGGTCCTTATTCTTGAAACTGGGAAACAGCGTTCTCATGAGAAAAGTGGGCAGAGTTCTCTCGAAAAGCTTAAATAGGTATTCTTGAACGCAAACGACTGCTCCCATCATGCGACTGTAAGAAAAACAGCTTGGGAAGTGAACGATCATTTTGGCGATGTAATCGAGTCCGTTCTCTTATGCTCGAGAATAAGGACCCAGTAAGTAATAATATGATAATTAATAAGACGAACAGCTTTCCTTTAAGTAAAATCAAGAATGCTAAGGGTTGTTGGGGACGTTGAACAATATTCCAGATAGGGTCGCATTTGGGGCACATAAGTAAAGTGTATAAATTAGAAGGGGAAAAATATCCAAGCTTTTTGAATCCGCCGTGGCTCTAGATACAATGTGTTTATGCCACTTAAGGTCATTTTTAAATGTGACGCCCATAAGTTTAAATGTGTTCTAGCTCTGCAAAACCTGGCCGCTCATAAGCAAAGAGTGGCTTCGAGATTGGTTTAAGAACATGAAAACTGGAGTGAAGGGTACCATGATCAGCAAAAGTATGAAATAAATTAGTTATGGAAGAAAGAAGGTCGTTGATGTAAAAGAAACAAATTTGGTGACAATTCTGATCCTGAGGCACTCCAACATTACCTTGGTGAAGAACTAAAGATAATCCATCCACAATGACTGATATACGTTGATAAGAAAGATAACTAGAAGGGTAAGAACGGAGTTTGGTTAAAAGATCGTAAGAGTAAAGTTTATTGAGTAGCGCGTCATGCCAGATCTGGTCAAAAGCTTTAAATATATCAAGAGCAACGATCTAGGATTTACCTAAAAACTTATAAAACCTGTTTCAGTTGTGTAATACAAAGGAAAAAGATCTGCTTCAGATCTTTTGTCACGATATTGCGTATTGCCTGTCATGCAAAATTTTGTGTTTCTTTTAAATATTTAAGAATTTGTGAGCTAATAAATTTCTCCATTACTTTACAAAGCACTGACAGAAGCGAAATAGGTCTATAGTTGAATGGAACAGATTTGAACCTTTTCTTGGGGATAGGTTGAGCATGTGCAGCTTTTCAGCTGTCTGGAAAAATACCCGCGTCATAAAAAAATCAAATGGGTGTTAGTTCGGGAAGCATTTCTTAAATAAGATTGCTGGTATTCCATTCAGCCTAGAGATTTTTGGTGTTAAGAGAAGAAAATATATTCAATGCTAAATGCTCAAACAGCAAAAACTTTCCATTGGGCAATCCTCAAATAAGTAAAGCACGGGTCTCGCGATGCTTTTACGTCTGCTCCACAACTTAACCATTGTTTGGTAGTGTTGCCCAGCTGAGCCAAGCAAGGTCAAGAAATAGTGTGGACGTATGCTTTACTTATATGGGGGATTGTTCAATGGAAATTTTGTGCATGTGCTTTACCAAAGACAATTATAGTTTCACTATAGACACCCAGAACAATGCTAATTTTTGGTCATCAGCTTGGACGCTCGCTTCGTGGAATTTATGAAGCGGTATCTATCAAACACGTAAACAGTATGTATAATTTGTCGCTTCATAAATTCAGGCTAGCCAGCGTCCAAACTGATGACCAAAATTTAGCATTGTTCTGGGAGTCTATAGTAAAACTACAATTGTCTTTGGTTTTACCTTAAAAATAATAGTAAGTATTTTATGAGGAACTTGGGGAATAGATGGAATTGGATGAATGATAGGTGGGTAAATAGCCCATTTGGGCAAAAATTAATTTTTACCTTTTAAAATAAAAATGCAATAAATGTTATACCTACATCATTTTAAAAGAAACAATCGTTTTTTAAAAATGTGCTAAAAATAAAATGGCCGCAGTAAGAGAAAACGATGTTGTATTATCTGTATACGGTGTAGGCAATAACAACGAACTCAAAAGAACGTAATGATGAGAACCAAATAGTTCGAAAACTGTATGCAGTGGGTGATCTCAATTAGGTCTGAAGAGGAAAAACTTTTGGCCAATGTGAAAATCTGCATCTCCAGATTGTACAGTATCCGACGAAATGCAACTTTGGATTGCAAGAAAATAACAAACAGTAAAAAGTTTTTACTGTTGTATTTTTGTAGAATTTTACTATATTGTTAACAGATTAAATGCAGTATTTTTTCTCGGTAAATACATTTTATTTTAGGTTTAATGGTGCCAAAATTTTTTGTTATTTTCTCGGCTTTTATACTAATGAAGGACCTCACCGACGGTGCCTTAATTTATATAAACCTGTTCTTTATTTCAATTATAAAAGAAAAACGAAGAAATAAGTTTCTTCTGAGAAATGTTTTCATCGTGTCGTTCTCTGCCTACGCCCCGTAAAACGGTAAATTATTTGAACGCATAAATTATATCTTTCTCCCTTTCGGGATTTTCTGCTGAATTTATTTCGGCTAAAATTATTAATTGGTCTTTTGAAATGCCAAATTTAATATATTTTGATTAATTTTTAAAATATATACAGTGTGTTAGAAGCAGGCGCGGCAATACAATAAGCAATATATATTTTTCTCCAGACGTAAAAACAAATAAATATGGACGGCGTTGACCGAGTTATAGTCTTACTTGATTGTAGTACGTTTTTATGCCATATTTCTTGCACAGTTGCATCCACTGGTAATTAAAAAAGAGTACGCAATATTGGAAAAAACAATACTACTCATGTGGAAAAAATTAGTATTGGCAAAAAAATGTATACAGAAATAAATGCTACTAAAAGATCTTAGTAAGCAAAGATTATTTAAAATAAAAGATCATGTAAATTAATACAATTCTCTCACGTAGGTACTGGCTAAAAAATTTAGCTTAGCCTTTTCAATATTAGTTTCATTAATTTATTATATTTAACAAATAAAGACAATACTTATACAAAAATTGCAAAGTCCAGTCAAATTTTTTTGAAATTTGCATCAAAATAATTTTTTAAATCCTAGACAGAGGCAATCAAACAATAAGAAGAAATAGTTAAAAGTTCTCACTAACCAGAGGATCATTTAAAAAGAAAATCGTGTATATTGGTGCAGTTTGTACTGCCCAAAAAAATAACAGTAAGGTTATGTAGTTTGTACTGCCCAGAAGCTACCGATATCGCGCTATGAAGTAATATTCTCCGCAGTATAGGTAAGACACGTTGCGTTTTATTTTTTAGTTTTAAAGAAAAAAAGGAGATAAAACACTAAAATAAAAGAAGTTAAAAAACGCTTCAGTAATAACAGGACCATTATAATAAGGATTATGTAAATTGGTGCAGCTGTGTCGAACGAAGTGTCTGAAAATTATGGCTTTGCAATCAATTGATGTTTATAAAAAAAAATCTGTGTTTTTCATTAGAGAACCACTCCTTAAAGTTTCTTGGTAGATCTATTAGACACCCTGTATACCTAATACGTATGTTAATATTTGCAAATTATCTAATTAGTTCTTCTGTGTCTTCTTGTTTTGCAGTTCAATTTTTTATCGAGCATATAAAAATTCCCATAAATGCCCTCTGCTAACTGACGAAGAAACAATACAGTTTGTCGGCAGTTGACGTTTTAATGATGTGCGATTTTCCAAAGTCTAGATTTTGAGAAGTCGATCGCATCAGTCCCTCGTGGGATACCTGGTATACAGAGTTAGGTACTATTCGAATACTTTCTATTATGAATCCCATTCAGAATACAATTGGCTGCTATTCGAATAGTGTTCGAATATATCTGTGTGTTTGGTAATCGGTATTCGACTGAATATATTTTTGCCAGTATTCGGGATTCTTTATTGTGAATAAAGTTTTTAAATCACAGGATATTTATTATTTAGATCCTGTATTCGTATTCCGGTATTAAAATCCTGGCAGTGGCATTGAGTAAGCAATATCAGGCGTAGGCAAAGTCATATCCTAAAGGCCCCTCTTGTCGACAATAATCAAAGGAAGAAAGTGTGAGAAGCCAAAAGTAAATTAAAAAAAAGACCTTACTTTTCCTGTGAGGCCCTTTAGGCTAAGGCATCTCCGCGAGGCCCCTGAACGAAAAAATCATCACCTCTTTAAACATAATCTTTTTGTCTTTTCTATGCTAGTTCCTTCCTTGCGAGCCCTTTTTCATTTACAGATTACAATTATAGGCCAAAACAAAAAGTTCGAGCCCTTTTTTACTCCATTTTGTATGTTGTGTCCCTATCCTCCAGGCGCAAGGCCATAGGCGGCCGCCTACACCGCCTACGCCTAGCTACGCTACTGAATCCCGGTATTCGAATCATGTAGTATTTAAGACTCCCATTTGAATACAGGATTTCAGTATTTGACCCGAGTGGCTGTATATGTACATTGTTACCGACATTAAAAAGTTGTGTTTAATTTACAATATTGTCAAAAAATTTTAAGTTCAAAGTTTTCGGTCCATGATTGTTACCGACGGTAAAAACTTGTGTTTAATTTATAGGATTGTAAAAAGTTTTCAAGTTTCATCCATTTAGAACTTTTCATACATCCTGTAGTAAAAGAATTCACGAGAAAAATATGGATCATTATCTACTCTTCTACTATACTATAAAAGGGCGAAGGAAAACCTTTGTTTAGTTAGTATAGTTTTAATCTTTGTAGTGTTCACTTCTAGACATTGACAACATAAGATTTTTTCGTAGTTTTAACCAAAGATACATTTCATTGTTAATAATGACGACACGTGTTTTTATACGAGGTGTTATGGAACAATATAAAAGTAAAATAATTAAATAAATAAAGACATAATAGCATTTAATCCCTTTGTCCTTTTAATCTACACAGCTTACAAAAATAAATGTCAGAGTATTTTTAGGGAGATGAGTTTCTTTCGTTATCCTCTCTAAGCCTCTTGAAGTAATAAAGTGTGTTTCTGTCTCTTCATTTGACGAAAATGAGAACAGAAACAACGGAATAATTTACCCCAAAAAGATATAGTTAATGATTTGATAAGAATGACGGGGTTAAGCGGAAGGGGACAAAAGGGGGATTGTAATTTAGGTCAGGAGCGTAGCGTGGACCAATATAGTTGTGGTTAAGTTGCATCAGTAACGTCAATTTTTTTCCTATATAAGATCAATTTAATATATATTGTGGGATTCGGTACTGCTAACGCCATCTAGTATCAGATGTTAGTAGTTCGAGATCGGTAGCGCATTGCATTCTAATAAAAGTGAAGGCGGCGGCGGCGCGCGAAGAGTCAGTCGAGCATCGGACGTTGCGCAGTACAGAGACGTGGTGTAGTTAGTCAGTGGAGCATCAGACGTTGCGCCGTACGAAGACGTGGTGCAGTTAGTCAGTCGCGCTGTACGGAGCAGCCAAGGAAGCAGTTTTGGCGCAGTCGACGGTGCCGGGCAAGACGCCCCGCGGACGACAGCGACGCAGACTATATTTGATGAAAAGTGCGGCCATATTGATGACGCGAGGCTAGACCAAGATCGTTTAACTAGATAAGGTAGCCCTCGTAAGCCTTGCAACATGGCGGACCATACGTCACATATGAATTTTGCTCATTATTTAATGAAGTTTTTAACAGTGTAGTTTGTGTTTTTTGTCAATATTAAAGGAAATACTTTTAAATACTGTTAATTCCAGTTATTACCGTAATTTCTTTATTTCCTATTAATAAATTATTTAACAATGATTATTCTAGCTGATTTTTAAATATTGTATATCGCGCTCTTTCGCCCTCATAGTATTATCCGTCTAGACATCCTTGTTGGCGACAAGGAACCAGCAGTGCGGCACATATGTGACCTAATGAGACAACCTTACGTAGTTAAACGATCTTGAGGCTAGACAAGCTTAACTAGAGACTAATAGCGTATCGCCTTGATTAGAGACTAAGTTGTGCGATTGTGCTGAATTGTTTGATTTTGAACCTTAAAACTTATGCTTATTTATCCTAACTTTGATGTCTTTATTTTGACACTGAATACACTCTTATTTAGTTTACTTAAGTGTTTTATTTCGATATCTATCTTGATAAAAATAAGTCTTAGCAAATAAGATCCTCACTATTTTTTTAATAATGATATTAGATTGATCTTTCGAAAACTATTAAATTTGTCTTTCTGAAATCAAGGTATTACTGTTAATAAATTTCTGCATAACACTAACTAGTTGGTTTAGTTACAATCCATTTACGTGTTAATAAAATATTACCAGATTTACTATTATGTTGCGGTTTAATTGTGGTAATTAAGTGTATTATTTGTGTTTATTAAATGCATCAAATAAAATTTCGATTAATAAAGGCAGAAAAAGACCTTCCTAATACTAGATATTCAGGTATTACAAGTGGACGCTTTAATAACCACAACTAAAGTCATTTACCTAGATATGAATCGTTAAAAATCGATATACTTCGGTAGCGCTTCGTCAACGGAAAGTCTTCCAAAAGAGGCGCAACGTTGTTGTTGGTATTTCAGTTTTGTGCTTCGTGTGGTTTGGATAGGGTAGGTTTTTTCTTGGCGTATTATTTTTACGGACGCCATTTGACTGATTCCAAAATGGTGCGTGTAAAAATCTTTATTTAAAAACCAAATATTTTATTTCGTTTTTCTATGTTTGTGGTTTGTTTTAGCGTTATGCAGTTTTATAATGGTCTACAAACGTACTTAACAGGAATGGGGCTTTAAACAAAGTGTTATAGAAGTTTTCAAAGGTAAGCATTAAAAAAGATTTGCAACTTCTTAATTAAAATTGGTAATTATTTATTCTTTTATTTTTCGATAAAAAAACCCTTCGGGGGAGCAAGAAAAATATCGTTTTTTTATTTATTTATTAATCAACAAACTTTCGGGACCGCGAAGTGAATTGTGTGCTGGGCGAACCTTTTCCTGTTCCGTGGGTGGGCGGGGTCCATGGAAAAAGACGATGTAAAGTGAATGTCCAGAAATTAAAGTAGGTTCATTACGTTTTGCGGAAACAAATTTTTAAAATTTTAAAAGTTTAGTCCTAAATGGCAATTTTTAAACAGTTATATTTTTGCAAAACGTGAATATTTCGCTTTTTTTTAAGGTGCGATTTAGAATGCCTATTTTATAATAAAATTTCAGAAACTGCTCAAATTTTGTCAAGCAAAACGTAATGAACCCACTTTAATTTCTAGACATTCACTTTACCATGGTTTTACCCCGCCAGCCACGGAAGAGGAAAGGGTTCGCCCAGCAACCCAATTTACTCCGCGGTCCTGAAAGTTTGATGATTCATGAATAAATAAAAAACGATATTTTCTTGCTCTTCCGAAGAATTTATGTTAGTAACTGCATCTAGAACAAGTAAGTTTTATTTTTTTTGAATCGCAAAAATAAAAAATAAATAAATACCATTATTAATGAGGAAGTTGCAAATCCTTTTTAATGCTTACCTTTAAAAGTTTTATAGCACTTTGATTTAAGCCCCATTCCGTTAAAGTACGTTTGTAGGCCATTATTAAACTGAACAACGCTAAAACAAACCACAAACATAGAAAAACGGAATAAAATATTTGGTTTTTAAAAATAATATTTTTACTCATTTATCAGTCAAATGGCGTTGGTAAAAATAATAAGCCAAAAAAAACCTACCTCATCCACTTATCACTTATCACACTTATCTCGTAATACATACCTATACATACAAATTTATAATAGTATATTACATTACAAGTGTGGAAAATGACTAATTTCACACGAGTGGGAATATTGTAGACAAACCCACGGGTGTAAAAAGTCATTTTCACACGAGTACTGTACACCATTTTTTCTACATCGAAAATCACCTACCTAGAAGCATTATATAACTTTTATCATTTTGGAATTTAAAAAGGCCCTTACTTATAAAAATTTTATGGTTTGGTTAGGTAATAACGGTAATAGTTTAATACGGTTTTCTGCTATTTTAAGGGTTTTTTAAAAATTATTGATACTTACATATTTTAGACACTCTTCTAAATAAAACGTTAGTGGCGCATATCCAAAATATTTCGTTTTTAAAAAATATCAGTAAACAAACTTACGGGACCGGGAAGTGAAAAGGGGTGCTGGGTGGGGTAAAATTGGTAAAACGTGTTAATGAAACTGAACATCACATGTAAAATTAAGTAAAAATTACATTTTTTCTCATATTTTTCAGAAAAATATAAAAAATATAAAAATTGTAAATGCATAACCTAAGTCCTAAAAGTAAGAAAAAAACGACAACTAAACGTCCGTTATACCATGCAAAATATGGAAAGCATTTGGCAACGTCGGAAAGGTCTGATTCTGTTTATGAATGGATAAAAGAAAGTGGATTCATAAAGTGTGTATTAGCCTCAGGTTTATTTAAGGGATTAAAAAAAAGGTTTAACTGGTTGTTTGAGTACACGAAGACAGAGAGAAAGGAATTTGATCTATAGGAGTTTTTTTCTGGCGCTTTAGGTCGAACGGTCAAGCGGCAAGGCTGCTTCTATAGAGTGCGTGATCTACTTACCTGACAACACTGTGCCACTGAGCGAGCTGTCAGTGAAAGTTGTTTTTTGTGGTTATGTCTATTTTTGTTTGTTTTATTTATTACTCTTTTTAATATTAGAAGAAAGCTTATACTGTGTAGTAACTTAATGTTAATAAGATGATTTTCGCTAATTTGGGTTCTACTGTTTAAAGTAAGTAAAAGTTTTTTTACTGTCACTACAATAAATATGTCACTTGCAAAACCAATAGCAGTTTTTAAAATGAATATTATATATCACACGAGTGTTGTAAAGTACTTTGCAACATTAGTGGTCGTAGGAAAATTCTAATTCCTAATACTTCTCCATATACTCTATTGACCATATATATTTTATAAATTTAATTTGCTACAGGAACTAGAGCTTATTTGCAGAAGCAACTAAAGCCCATATACTACAATAACTAAGGCTTATACAGGGTGTCTCGAGAGGTAAGGTCAAACATAGTAGGAGTGACAGAGTGAGCCAAAATAATGTTAGTACTTCATATAAAAAGTTCTATCGCGCTTTCTTAGGGAGTTATTGACGTTTAAAGAATAACAAAATGTAGTTTCATTTTATAACTTTTAAACGAGTTGCCCCAATAATACATTATATTTGGGCATTTAAATAAAAGTGTTTTTCCATAGGCAAATGATAGCGCAGCAATTCATAATTATACAGGGTAAGACGAATTTTTTTCGTTTATTACATGCATATTTTTACAGAGATGAAAAATTTGACATTTTGGTTTGACCGTTTAATTCGTTTATCATTTTTGTACAAAAAAGGTATACCTTATGTAAATCGATATCTTGACCATTCTTTATAAAATCGCATTTTGAAAACCAGACATACCCCTATTTTGTATATAACAAAAAAATCCATTTTTCGAAAAAAATATTAAAATGTGGTTTTAAAAAATTTAAAATGGTGTTTATAAGCCTTTGAAACTTTATAACACAAATAAAGACTGTTGAAAAATTGATTTTTTATTACATGCGAAATGGGGGTATGTCTGGATTTTAAATGCGTTTTTATGAAAACGGTCCAAGGTATTAATTTAAATAAAGTATACCTTTTTTATGCAGAAATGCATTAAATAAACGAAAAAATCTTCTCACCCTGTATAATTATGACTTTACAGGCGCATCATTTGCCTATGGAAAGAAGCATTGGTACGAGTTAATTTAAATGCCTAAATATCATTATTATTTTATCAACCATTCCAAAAGTTATTAATGAAATACATGTTTTTTATATTCTAACTTAAAAACTCAATAACTCCCTAAGGAAGCTGCGATAGAACTTATTTTTTTATATGAAGTACTAACATTATTTTGGCTCACTCTACCACCCCTATCATTTTTGACCTCATCTTTCCGGACACCCTGCATATTCCAGCAAGCTACATTTTTTTGCTACTTTAATTAAAGCTTAGGTATTACTCTAAGTCCTGAAAATTATAACCATACAAAAAGCTCTTTAGGGGTTACATGGGTTTCACGGTTTTGAAAAATCGCATTTTTTTTATAGTCTTATTAAATATTATGACATCTCTAGAATATTGTCCTAAATTTTCAAACTGATCCGAGTAATAGTTTCCGAGATACAGCCTTCAGAAGGTGAGCGCTCGAGGTCAGCTAAGCTAAGCGCGCCGCAGGTATGCCGGAGCAGCTGCTCGTCTTTTGTTAGTCCGTCCTTCTTGTCCATTTCTTTCACTTTCTAAGGGCAACTAGTTAAAAATATTTCAGTTGGTAATTTCTTGTTGAATCACGAGGTTTATTTTGAGGTTATAAGTGTCCGTTGTAAATTTTATTCAATTAAAAATGCCGAGAATTTCTAGAACTCACATAGCGAGCGGTGCTGCTAGAAATGATAGACCTAAGAAAAGGAAACAGTCATTTAATCCGAAAAATGCTGAGATAGATAACGATTCCTTTTCGAGTGCGTCAGCAAAAAAATTAAAAGATAAAGATAAACATCGCGTGCCAGAAGAACACACGCTGGAATATTCGCTCATAGACTTTGCTATGGTTTTTTCTACACTCTCGTGTTTTGTGCGGTGTTCAAACACTATTGAAAGTGAAGGTGAAGATAAACTGTGTAATGGAAAAGTAGATTTTAAACAATGCTCCAAATTCGGTTTGGGGTTTAAAATTGTAGTAGCATGTGAACGATGTGATCCGAAATATATTTTATCATGTCAAAAAATTGGCAGAATGTATGAACTAAATCGGCGGTTCATTTTTGTTATGCGAATATTGGGCTTGGGTCTTGCCGGATGCAATAAATTTTGCGGATTGATGGATATATGCAGCTCGTTTTTGAATCAGTCAACATACGATTTTTATATTGATAAAATACATGAGTGTATCGTGACAGTTGCTGAGACACTGTTCTCTTCTGCTGCTAAAGAAGAAAAGCAATTAACGATTTTGGACAACAACCTTGAAGATACGACAGATGTGAGTGTCTCAGGTGATGGGACATGGAAGAAGCGTGGCTTCGCATCACTTTATGGTGTCAGTTCTCTGATCGGATATTATTCGGGAAAAGTCGTGGATCTGATTGTAAAATGTTCTTACTGTAAATTATGTGAGTCTTGGAAAAAAAATTAAATACGGCAGAATATGAGGAGTGGAAAGAAGAACACATCTCAACAAATAAATGTACTGCCAATCACATTGGAGCATCAGGGAACATGGAAGTATCTTCCATTGTTGAAATGTTTAAACGTTCTATTGTAAAACATGGCTTGAGGTACGTAAATTATATAGGAGATGGGGATTCCAAAACATACTCTGGTATTCTCAAAGCCAAACCTTACGGTGATGATTTTGTTGTCACTAAAAAAGAGTGCGTTGGACATGTACAGAAGAGAATGGGCAGCCGGTTACGTAGTTTAGTGAATAAAACAGTTGAAGCAAAAACAGTCAAAGGTAAACAAACTCAAAAAAAACTCTTTCTGGCAAAGGTAAATTGACTAGTAAATTAATTGACAAATTAACCATATATTATGGCTTGGCGATTAGAAGAAACTGTGATTCAGTGGAAAAAATGAACGAGGCTATATGGGCTACTTACTATCACTACAGCTCTACAGACAACAAACCTCAGCACGAAAATTGCCCGAAAGGTCCAGACTCGTGGTGCGCCTGGCAGCGAGCATCAGCAACGAATACTCTTTCATCGTTCAAACACGATTATACTGCATTACCAGACATTGTTTTGACTGCAATGAAACCTATTTATGAAGATCTGAGTAAAAATGAGCTTTTGGAGCGGTGTGTTGGTGGTTTCACACAAAATAATAACGAAAGTTTCAACCAGTTGATCTGGAAAATTACTCCCAAAATACTTCCTGCTGGTTCGAAAATAGTTGAAATTGCTGCATTTATTGCTGCTTGCACTTTTAATGAAGGAATATCATCATTATTATTCATTATGCACGGTATGGATTTAAAACTTGGTCGAAATTCCCACGACTATGCCCGAAAAATGGATGGAAACCGTGTGTGCGCAGCCGAGAAAAAATCTGCTAGCGAGACTCGCGAAGCCAGGATTCGTCATAGACAAGAGCAAAGGAATGTCATGGATATTGCAGATGCAGAAGGTTCTTTACTTTATGGCCCAGGAATCGACGATTCAATGTAAGTTTAAAAAAAAAAATTTTCCCACTTTTATTGTCACTCAAAACTTCAAACGCGTTTTCCTCGAAACTATGTTTTCTAAGTCGGTTGGCAAAATTTCTCGAGAACTACTTAATCGATCTTCATGAAATTTTACACAGGTCTTCGAGATACAATTCTTCATGAGTTGGACGAAGGATTTTTTTTTCGATTACAACTATTTAAAAACAAAAAATGCTGAGAAATTTTCACCGAAATTGTCATTTTTTTTTAAAGGTCTGCCAAAAATCCAATTTTGACTTTTTTTTTCCTTCGTCCACATCATGGTTTATGGTCTTACTAATATACATATTTTTTTATTCACTTCAGATGATCCTGTAAGAAGTTCTTCTGCCAACGCGGACGCATTTTTTTCCCGAGGAGTCGCCGGAAATGACGTCACAATGGCAGAGTTTTAAATATTTTTGTACAAAAATTTCGGAAATTCTCTGTCAAATATGTATCTTTAAGACAGTATGAAGATTAAATAAAAAATTCTATTTTTTATATGGAAAAAAATTGTTGAAAAAAGGCCGTTTTTTCCCCGACGAAACCCATGTAACCCCTTGTCCATTAACATTACAATATTGATCAAAATGTTGATATAGTAATACTGATAATAAGATTGAATATCAGTCACAACTAAGTCCATTGAGTAGTAAAAAGTAAATGACTTAATTACCATAATGTCATGGACTAACAGCGGTAACTAGACGACTTTAATGACCACACTACTGATGCCCATTAATGGTCGCTAACATATAAGATATTTTTCGGTTATTAAACCGACTTAGTTATAGTAACTAATTTGGAAGTAGAAAGTCAACTTTAATTATGGCATTAACTGATCTTATCTGTCCCCTATTTAACTGAGATAATTTAGTTATGATTATCAAAACTTTAATTATGGTCGCTAGAAATTTCTCTTAGTGCTACAATATTTTTTTTATATAAAGATATTAAGGTCAAGAAAACTTTTTTTTGTTCTGGTTTTAAAATGTTCATATTTTAATTATTTTATTTTGTAATATTTATTTATTTTAAATAATAGTTAATTACTTGCTTCATTGTAATTTGCAATAAGCAGAGCACTTTAAATAGTTTTAACGATAAAACCAGAAAAATTCACATTACGTACGTCTTATGTATGTGTATACAATCCCTCAAGACCAGGGTTAAAAGGCAGGATCACTTCCAATAGAGCTAACTGGCTTGTTAATTATCAAGCTATATTATTATAGCCCAAGAGACAACTCAAATTGTCCTACATGCAACCATTCAGTTATTCAAGTGACTAGTTTTCCAAGAGACTGGTTCCAAATAAGAAGAATACGGTGGATCGGGCAGAATTTCATAGCCCGATTTGGCCAATTTACCCTGGCGTCGATGGAGGTGTGAGCCGGTGCCTTGTGATGGTGGAAGAGCATTCTTTTGCCAAAACCCAATAATTTGTCATAGTAGAGCCCTGTAACCGTTTTGTTTTCTGCAGGTAGTCGATGTAGATTACATCTTGTGAATCCCAGAAAACCGTAGCCATCACTTTTCTGGCCGATTAGACAGTCTTTGCCTTCTTCGGAGCACGTTCGCCGGGTAAGGGCCACTGTTTTGACTGTTCCTTGGTCTCAGCATTTAAGCGTTCTTTGATTTCGACTATTTTTTTAAACACATAAATCGAATAACTGACGATATCGCCCTTTTTCCATTTTTCTTAAAATTTGCAGACATGTCCGTTTTTACACGCGGCCGAAACAAAGATACGGGTCCGATTCAACTGAAATTTTGACAGTAGCGGTCTACGAGAATAATAAACGATAATAAATTACTCCTTTGATAGTGGCGTCATCCGACAGTAAGGCCAAGTACTTATCGGACCGCTTTTGCTTCAAATATGAGTCATTACGTTTTTGCCTAAGCAAATAATTAAAAAAAAACAAGCAATTAAAAATTATAATTTTAGGGTTTTGTAAATCAAAACGCAATAATATTTTGAAAAAATATATAGAAAGCTCTTTCAAGTAATAAAGTGTGTTTCGTCTCTTCATTTTTGACGAAAATGAGAACAGAAACAACGGAATAATTTACCCCAAAAGATATAGTTAATGATTCGATAAGAACGACGGGGTTAAGCGGAAGGGGATAAAAGGGGGATTGTAATTTAAGTTTAATGAGTTCTTCATTTTTGAATTAGTTGCCGAAATGGATTTGTTACTTTCCACAAGAAAGATAATAAATAAGACGGCAAACTGGGGGTCGTATTTTTATAATGGCCTTTTTTAATTTGTAATTATTAAAAAAAAACAGACCAGCCATTAAAAGTGGGTTATCCGGAGCTTACTTAATTAAAAATACAGTTTGTCCACGGATGGACTAACGGGCACGAGGAAACGTGCCAACGATGTTGTTAAAAATAATTTAATGGCAGGTATTTACCATGATTTCATTAAAACACTCTTAAGTGCTCTGCTAAACTTACTTCTGGATACTCTGGTCATAACTTACTTGTAAATTACTCCAACGCAACGCCTATATATAAGAACTTTTTTCCAAGCCGGGGCATAAACAAAACGAAAGACGTTGGATACGTAAGCGCCTTTTCATATTAGCGGAAGACGGAAATCCGAGCGACGGACCAACGCTATTGAAGTCGTATGAAGTCTTATGCGACCTTTCATACGTAGAGCACGCGAAAAGTCGGCAAACTCAAAGGCTTCGTAAAAATGTTTATTACTCTGTTCGTCGAAACCGGTTTAGTGTGAAAAGGCGCTAAAGGTACTGGACCGCGAGAATTGTGCCCGCTTTGACTTATTTATTTTGATACGCATCTTACGTCTTCCTTACTTTTATAAACGCAAAAATAGTGTAGTTTATGGGCACAAATTACGTGTGTACGGACCGAAGTCGAACTTAAACGGTAGTGTCGGGTCTGGAAGAGTTTTAGTAGCAATATTTATTGTTACTTATGATTATGAGGTGTAAGTAAATCGTTAATTATATACGTTTAATTTTAACAAGTATAGTTAACTAGTGCGTATGTTGGGAGTTATGTGATGTGATATGTGATAATTAGGTAATTTAAGTATGGATTAATAACTGAAAATAAATGCAGTGCCATGTGTGCCTTTTGAACAAAAACTTTAAATTAAACAAAAAAGAAGACATACTCCCGATTTCTAAAAATAAATTGTCCACTAGTAAAACTAGGACATACAACAGATTTTTAATAGGAACATTTATAAAAAATATGACTTGATTTGTGGGTTTTCGGTCACAAATAAAGTGATCGAAGTATTCTGCAGTAAGAAAAATAGGCGAATGAATATTCTTTTTAAATTGAAAGTTAGTTTTTATTATTATTTCTTTTTTGCTTGTGCCCTCCAACTAAAAAATGTCAAAAACCGTCACTGCCTTTTTAATTTTTTATATTAAAAAAAAATCTACATAATTTTTTTTTTTTTGATTTATTTAAATTTTTAAATACAAATTAAGAATTTCCCTATAATATGCGGGTTTGTTTAAAATCGTCAAAATAATATTTAACGAAAATAAATATTCTTGATGAGCAGCCGAACTCATTATACGTAAATGAAAGACTCTAGTGTTTGCCATTTCCTTGCAGTGCAAGGTTGCATCCGAAGGTTATCCAAACACTGTTCGATCTGGTGATGCGTATTTTTACAACAGCCAAAGTTTTTCTTTCAGAGTTAATCCTGATTACCAACCGGAGACCGGTATCGAAATATTTGGTTCTTATCCTTACAGTGTAGGCAAAAACAAAAAACTTCAAAGAAATATTTAAGAAATCTCAATGGCGTATAAGAGTAGTAGCTTATTGTCTATCACGCCCTCTATCGACATTGTAAAAAAACTAAGCAAACTTAGGTTCGTGAAACAACTAACTATCGTAAAAAGTATTCTTGACAAGCAGTCGAAATTATTGTACATAAATGAAATATTTAAAACTTCTTACTGCCTGTTATTTCCTTTTTCGTTTTAGCTTAAATAATAATATTAACTGGAAAAATATATATTTAAAACCACTTAGTTAAAATGCATAAAAAAGTTCGCCCAATATATTTTTTTTCGTGTCGCTTATAATTACTAGAAAAAATTAAGTGTAAATTTATGATTTTTTTTTCATTCATAATTTATTTTACTTTTTAGACAAAATCGAGCTAAAACCTGTACTTTGGGTACTATAAATTAAGAAAAACACCTGAAAACATTTTTTATATGGTTAAAATTTTATTGGTTTAAAAAGTCAGTAACCACAGTTACTTAAAGGTAATCATTATCAATATAAGGTGCCCAAAGTATATGTAAAAATAAACACAAAAGGTAGAGATTTATTTACCACAAATGTAAATTTTTTTACGCTATTTTAATACAATACAATACAATAATATTTTGTCCCGATTTGTTTTTATTTTCCAAATTAACAAATTCAAAATTTTGAAACCATCTGTATATCATACATCTTGGATTCTTTTAAGTACTTAAGATTGAAACTAAAACCATCAAAAATCTTTATTGTATCACTTTCCCTAGTTAAAATTAATTAATTAAATTATCGGGATGTAACTAAAACTATGCTTAGAACTAAACGCCAAGCCTAAATTAGGAAGAAAACTTTCCTAATAATAGATCGTGTGGTTTTCCAAAACACTGGTTTAACATATATTTTACATAACTAACAAGATTATATAAATTACAGATTGGTGGCATGGCTGGTTTGGTACTTAGGTAAATGAAAATTAAATTAAAAGATATTTGTTCTTGTTTTAGATGCAAGACAAAAGTTGTCTTCTATCTTTCGATTTTTTTTCAGCCCTGTTTATAGTACAGGGTTATCATTTTTAAGTCGGTACTATTGCTAACTTCTTATTATTGATGATACGAAGTCAGTTACATTAGTATAGTTGTAGTATTTTTCCGCTGATTAACGTGCTGCCAACAAAAAACAATTGAACATCGGGTTTTCGATTTATTGCAAAAAATACGTTTTTATTAATGAAACACCCTGTATTTTATATTACCATTCAAAAGATCTATCACAACGCATTAAAAAGTCCTCATGTGATAAGTCCAATTTTTAATAGTTTCGGAATTTAATGGTAAACTGGCACTTTTAAATAGAACAACCCGTATATGGCATCACCATCAAATAGACGTTTTCAAACAGCTTTACAGAAAATATCATCTAAATAAACACCCTGTATATTGCATCATCATTAAATAGATATTTTAAAAAGCTTTAAGAAAGTGCAACATTTGATATGTTTATATTTTTTAGTTTTGGAAATATGGCCATTCAAATCCTAAAATAGTAGATATAATGTCCATTATATCTTCGACACTAAACTTAGTGCTTATGCCATTAGTCCCATTTAAAAAATGCAAATTTGCAATATATCTCAGGAATAAGAACATTTTTATTTATTTGAGGGTACGCCACTGGATTCTACGTAAAAAGATAAAACACTGTTGTATTCAAAATTTGTTTTTATCTGCCTAAATGTCCGAGTAATAAAGACATTATAAATAGAGACAAATTTTGAGAATCACCCTGTATCTTCCAAAACAATCAAATAGATAATTTTATGCTGTTTAATAGAACATAGTTTATTTTTGTTAATTTTTTTATGCTCACAGTAAAATTAGGATTAAATCGATCTAGAACACCATGGTTGATAAAAAATATATATTAAGTACTTGTAGTAGGGACATACGATGCGACGGATAGTTTAGGAATAAAATATATATGCACAAACATTCTAATTTAGACAATTAAAAAAAACATAGCATATTTTTTTATAAGTGGTTTATCCATAAATTATTTTTCAAATTGCAGTTATTTAAATAAAAGCATTTTTTAGAAATATAAAGTTATTGATACTTTGTTGCATGGGGACAAAGAGTAACTTCAAAAAACACGTCCTTTTGAATCACTTAAAAAATTATTTAAAAAGCACTAAATTGCAAAAATAACACCAAGAAATATATTATAAATTTGTTTTAATTAAAATTAATAAAAAAGTGACTTATTGAACACTTAAATTTATAAGGTATAATTCTTAAGTTGGTACTTTTCTTTTAACATTGTATAAAATAAATAAGATATTTTTAAAATATAATTTGATTCAATAATAGTAAAAGAAGAATTTTAAACTTCCATTGTCTTTAATATATTTATTCACACAACGTTTTGGGCAGTACTATCTCTGTTTGTTCTCAAGTGAAAACATTTTACACTTGAAAACAAACAGAGATAATACTGCCCGAAACGTCGTGTAAATAAATTAGTAAAGAAAATTAGATTCCTCTTTTACTGCTGAAGCAGTGTCTACCACATTTATCCAAAAATATTTCGTTTTTGAAATACATGGTCTTAAAGTTTAAGAAAAAATGCCTTCTTTATCATAACTTTCTACCACCTCAAATATTTCCACAAAATTTGATACTCTTTTTTGATCATAACATTATGGTTTTTGCTATAAAAATATTTAAAAAAGTTCTCCCAGTGGCATTTGAACAATATTTGTATTTATTTGAAAAATAGTACGCCACTGCTTTTCTTTAAATTAATATTTTTAAATTCTAATTACTCTAGAGTTAATTTGGTTACTTAATATTTTTTCTTACGACGATTTTTTTTTTTTTTTTTTTTTGATTTATGGCAAAATAGCTAAAATCTGATATGATATTTTGTATGTAAAATTGGTTGTTATCCAATTCGTATTATTATTGGGCCAAATACTTATATTAATATGATTTTATTTTAATGAAAAAGTGTATCAGTAGTTATTGAAAGAAAGCTTTTACACAGTCAACAACCTAACTTAAAAATATAACACCATATGAGATTTTAACGATTTTGTCTTGCATCAAAGGACTTTTATTTCTTTAAACGAAAACCCTTTGCCATGTAAGAGAAAAAAAGTTCAAAGTAAATAGGTATTTTAAACATAATATTCATTCAAAAAAAAAAAACAAAAATAATAAAGAAGTGGCGTACTATTATTAAAAAAAACAATTTAATGTTAATATTGTCCAATCGCCACTGGTAAAATGTTTTTAAAAACTGTTAAAGCAAAAAGTGTAATGTAATAGTAAAAAAAGTACCACATTTTGTGAAAATATTTGGGGTGGTAGGAAAGTTATGATAAAAAGTCATTTTCTTCTTAAAATTTAAGCACCATGTAAGTGGTTTTCCAGATATACAGTTATAAAAAAGTTTTTTAAAGCTATTTCATTTTGTATCTTAATAGTTAAGGTATTTAGGACAGGTGCTGATTAAAACTTTTATTCCTAAAATTACCCCAACAGTTCACATTTTAAGGATCTTTATTACAGTGTAAAACCCCTGTATATCCTTTTTATTGTATCCAAAATCAAATAAAAGTTTTTAACAAACAATTTAACTACGTCCATTCAAATAAAAACTCGTTTAATTTTCAAAATAAAATTACTTAATCGGCTTAAGTCGAAATGGGAAAAAACGCGACGAAACTGGAAAAAATAAATCTGCAAGGCTAAATTTTCAAACATAATAGACTATAAACTGAAGACGCTGGTAATTTAGATGGTAATTAAAAAGTTTATGGCCAACTGAGAAGTTTAATTGTTAAAACTTCAATTTGGAAGCAACCCGGAGAGTTGGTACGGAGATTTATAAGACCTGTAAATATATTTGCTTCTTTATCTGATTAAAATGTTACCTAGTATTGTTTTGAAAAGCTCGCCAAAAGAGGCCGCTTTGGCCTGAATTAGTTGTTCTTAACCTTTTGTTAAGTATAAATTATGTTGTAACCAAAATCCTATTAGTCCCTGAACCAGTAAGCAATGCAATTGACTTTATGATAATAACACTTTTAAAAACTCTTTATTCACGAATATTTATACCGCCATATATGGAAGTGGCGCTTTAACCCAGCCTGTCAATTTAAAATGTTTCGGGTGTCGTACTGGGCAAACGCGTTACTTTTTTGTCGGACAATTTACCACAATGTTTTATATGCAATTTTTAAACATTGTCCCAAAAATCGTAAGTGTTACAGTTACGAGACCATAGGACTCATGGACATGTTTTGGGTATCGGATTGAGCGGGTTTCGTAACTGTAACCGTTACGATTTTCGGCACAATGTTTAAAAATTGCATGTAAAATATTGTGGTAAATTTGTCCGACAAAAAGACACGCCTTTGCCAAAACCGATACCTGAAACATTTGACATTGACAGGCTGGGTTAAAGTGCCGCTTCCATATACAACAATATGTATATTCGTGAAAGATTTGTCAAAAAACCCTAAAAAGGTTTTAAAAAGTGTTATTATCTTGAAGTCAATTTCATTACTGGCCCAGGGACTATATTATTTCGGACATATATCTCCCCGGCTATGCTTCATGCGGGTTGTTATGAAATGTTGTTAAGAAAATTAAAGGGCAGATCCTGCTATTAAAAATATGATAAAAAAACATCATATCAAATTATAATTATTTAAACAATTGAAGATAAACAATATAAAAAAATTTACAGGATGTTTTTTTAATGGAATTCTTGAACTCCTAGATATATTTTTTTAATTCCTAACAAAGTGTATTTTCTTGCCTTAATCTGCAAAAATTGATGCACTTTTCCTGTAGGATATGATCTCCATATAAACAGTACCCAGAGCGGTCTGGTGTAATTTTACAGGAAAACTGCAAAGATATTTGGGGATTAAAAACAAGAAATTACATTGTTTTAAGAAATAAAAATATCTAGGAATTCAAAATTATTAAGTCTCTTGTCTACAATTATTACAAAAGTTTTAAGTATTTCATATTTTCATACGTTATTTAAATGGTAAATATTAGCCTAATTGCTCATTTTTCAATTGCACAAATGATTATATCTTGATAAACATTTTTTTAAATGTAAAGAGTCGTTTTCGGTTAAAAAAAAGAAAATATGTGTCCTAATTGTTTTAACAACTGCGGTGTAAAAATTTCTAAGATACAAGCTGGATGGCATTATATAAATAAGAGGGTAATTTAAAACTAACTTAATTAAATTTTATAAGTTCAGTGTCTTAAGCGGCAATGGTAGGAATATTTCTAAAAAATAAAACTGTACACCACTCACTGTTTAAATGTGTGTAAATGTTTTGTAATTTCTTTAAATTATGCAAATAAAAATACAGCTTTTATATTTCTTTTTTTTTATATCTTGTTCAGTTAAAACAAAAATCGTTTGACTGCATATTTTTAAACCACAAAAGAAGCATCGCTGGAACTTTTTTTTATAAGTTTTATAATTATTTATTAGCAGTTATGTAACAAATAATAATAAAAACTAATTTATATAATGTTTATATCCAGTCTAACAATTCTAACTAAAATAGGGTTAATTAGGTATTCAGGTTATTTTTAAAGTACATCTATTTTGTAACAGGTAAAGGTATTGACTTAATATTTTAAGGTTATGAAATACTTGTAAAGAGCTTTACAATAATGTGCTACAAGACCTCAGTTTCAATTTAATTTCTTTTTAAAATGTCCCCCAACTCTAGGTTTGACATTTATATCTGATATATCTTGCCTCCAATTTGGTTTATGTTGCCTTTCTAAAGTCATCAAATTTCTATGAAAAAATACCAAACAATTTAAAAGTTAGTAGAAGGTGCCCTGACTTTAGACACTCACTTTATTTATGTAACGTAAAAATTTAAAACTTTAGGTCATTTATTATGTTATATGAATTAATTATATTAAATAAATCTATATTTATTAATTAGGTTTATTATTACCCAAATAATTTTGTACTAATTAAGTTTTGGTGAAATTTGAATTAAATCTAAAAGAGTATATTTTAATTAAATAAATTTAGTGTAATATTTTAAATGAATTTATTTGAATATTATTATGAGTATAAAACATGGGCTGCTAATTTGTGTAAATGGATTTAAAATATATTTTATTAGATGATTTATTGCCAAAAAATGTCACAATTATATTTCTAGTATTAATTGTTGTTTTATAAAGATACAACTAAATGAAAATATTTCTTCATGTCGTGCCACTTAAAAACTTCCATGGGCAAATTTATGCCAATGAGTGGAAAGATAAAACCTTTTAAGAAAATTTAACCGACTTAAAAATAATAATAAAACTTACAATAAGGAATTTAAAAAAATAAAAAAATAAAGTCGGTTTTTTTAGAGCGTAAAAAGCTTTTGCTTCTTTGATTATTACAGTTTAGTAGTTTAGCGCATATGTTATTACCTGATTTAATTTTTTTATTATTTTTTAAATTTATTATTTTTACCTTATACCCTATTTTTATTATTGTAACCAATTGCTTTTTCCAACTTTAATATGACCTGATATTATCGTTTTTACTCCTCCCAATTTTGAAGATATGGCATCAAGCTTAAATGCTTAAATACAGAAACGATCAGGTATGGTCAATTGTCTCAAAAACGATTTAACCGAAATTCGTCAAAATTAGTACAGGGAGTAATTGGACATTTTAAATTTAGGATTTGCATTTGCGATGTTTTATATTTACAGTTGAAGGGTTCCTAGCAAAAACCGCATTTGTCAAAAAATAGCTTTTTACAGAAAACTAAAAAAACCTTTTATCTTCTTAGATATTAATTATTTTAAAAGACGGCTTCTGGATGGTTTGTAGATAAAAATACATAACAAAACAATTCATAATAAAGTAAATTTAAAAACGTTTTAACATCATAAATTAGATTTTTTGTTTGACAAGTGCTATTTTTGCAAGAAAATTAAAATGAAAAACATGTTTTATTGGTATATGATAAAACAAAGTTCACTTAAGTAATAATCCTTCAATGTTAAATACAAACTTAAACTTATGTTCTTAATACGTAAAGATCATTTTTTTCTATTCGTCACACCCATTAATATTATCTTTGGGATCGACGTCTCTTAATTCAGCAATTTTTGATTCTGTCGGTTGTAGGGCATTATAGAATCTGGTATGTTCTTTTTGCTTAGTACCTTGCTGAGAGTCTGTAGGTCTTTTTATTTTTAATGGATTAATGGCTAAAGGTTCTCGGTATAACGGAAAAAGTTAAAGTTCATTGCATAGAGGTATTTTACTTCGAAGTACGGATTGTCTCCATGGTCCACTATAACTGTCCCTTATTTCCAAAAACTTATTTTTCGCCTGAATGCGATACATTCTAAACGATTTCAGCTTAATTGGAGGTCACGGGTTCTTAAGAAAATATAAATAAATATTTATCTGTGGATAATTTGTTAAATGTTAAAAAGTCTTTTGTTGTGCCTTAATCAGATTGAATGGAGACGGATTTCTCCTGCAAGTCTGTATGATTGTATCCCAATGCTCGGGAATCTCTGCTATTTCAACCGCTTTTCGTTTTGAAATAACTGAAAAGTCTTGATTGTTGGGTAGAAATGAATGGCCACGTATGAGAAAAATATAGGTAATATTGTCAAACAACTTTAAGCAGTGGACTAATAAATACATAAAATGCATCATAACATAATTTTTATTTTGTCCCGGGCAACCATCACTTATTAATACCAAGTTTCGAGAAGTGACGTCAAGAACCTGTGTAAAATAATGAAAAAGTAATGAAGTAACTTCATTTTGACCTTTTTTTGCAATTGTTTCATCGTAAGTGTACATTGTTGCACGATCATCTTTAAGATTATGGACGCCAAAAACGTAATACCAAAGCTGACGGCATCTGAACGCTAAGTTGTCCCTAATATGCGGTAAAGGTAAATTTTGCATAAAGTCGAAACAAATAACCCTTGCCTTACCATTTCTAGCCTTTTCTTGCCACTTTTTCTTCAAATCATAGAATACTTTCGCTTTTCTCAAATGAAGCTCCTTTTCCGCTAGTAGGGGAGCTCTTAATTCGTCACTTTCTGCTGCAGAAATGTTTTGAATTAGAGAGTCGCAAGTTGAGCATGTAGTAGCATTCCAAATTGTATATTTAATTTCTTATGAAAAACTGTCCAATAAGCTTTATAGCTAACATTAATATGATAATCTTTTAAGTAAGTTTAATAATTTTTTTGAAGTCGGTTTTATTTTTTAAAAAGTGTTTTTGCTTTCTTATTTATATTAATTACTAATAAATCGGTAAACATAAACTAAAAAACACTACCAGTACCTCTTTCAAAGACTACATTAAAAAGCACAATGACGTGAAATTTGGTTGGTTTGAAACATTACAAACGGTCATGCAAAACTGTCACATTGAGGGGTTATAGTTGATACTAATTTTTTAAATATTTTTTCTTCAACTTCTAATAAAATGAAATAAAAAAAAGAGTTAACTAACCAGAAATAACCATGATCCCCCAATGTCAATTAATCAAATTAAAGATTCCTGCGCTTTTTACTGTAGTCTCTCTTTCAGTTTGTTAAAAAGAGTTAATTTTGCTAAATGATGTAATAGCAATTTATAAATTGCCCCCTTATTACTATAATATTTGTTTAACGTTACACCAATAGGTGGCGCTAGTACAGCTTTATCGCATAAACAACGTACGACAGAGAGAAAACAATATATCCATTACCTTTTTATTTTGCGATCCTGACTTGGTTTTTATAAAAAAATATTTTTTCAAATCCAGGTATCTTATAAACGACTACATTGATTATCTTTCGCCAAGTCTATTGTTAAATATTTCATTTGCTTACCTTTTTTAATAGAGCCGCAGATTTAGTCTAGGCGTTTTAGGTTTTGTCATACAAATAATAAAATTTCACTGTTTTACGTAAATATGCCCAGAAATTAATAAGCATTCATTTAATTAGAAATATTTTTTAAGTAGAGAACCTGCTGTTCCTAAACAACTGAAAAACATTTAATTGGGTTAAAAACGAAAAAAATTTAGCCAATATTTCATTTAACCTATATTTAACTGGACTAATATCTTTCCACCGTGAACTTCATTGTGTTCAAGTTAACGGTCACTGTCTGTCTTTATGAACTAGCTTTATTTAAAAAGAGATAGAGGAATGTTCTGTTTAGTTCGCGGGTAATAAATGATACAATTTTTTTTGTCATGTCTCTGTCGGCCATACCACTGGGTCGGACTCGGGTTTGTTTCAGACGCAAATTTCTACTGTGCGGAAAGTAAGTTTTTCTGTTTTTTGCTGACTTCAGAAAAATTGCCGACAAATGAATAATCTATGGCGGGTACTTTACCTTTAATTTAAATATAAATTTTTATACAGGGTATTTCAGGACTATGAAATCAAACTTCTAGGGGTTATTATTTAGTCTCCCCGTGGCGCAGTGGACAGAGCTTTGATCTCACCAGAGGTCGCCGGTTCGATTCCCAGCGGGGAGACATATTTAGGTTGGTTTGGTTGCGAAGCATATAATTTTGAGACTTGGTATACAGACAACTGTCGCAGCTTTTGCGTTCACTGCGCAGTCAGGCGGTTGTCGCATATGGTCGACACTGTCGATTATATGCGACATCCGGCAACCTTGCAAGTCTAATTGCGTAAGAAGCCGAGATACATTTGTAAGGACAGTGATGTTGGACTTTGCATGCCGTATTTCTGATTGGTCAATTTCTAACGAAACTTTAGAAAGTCGTTAGAAATTGACCAATTAGAATACATCTGTTCCGACTTCCCAAACTTCCTGCAACTCGATATACATATTGCTCGAAACTGCAACGTTAGGAGGCGCCTGGGGGTCACATTGACCTAGCCTCAAAAAACCGTGAAATTTTTGAATGAGTGGTGTTTTTTGACTGTAAAAAATATTCCAGTTATAACAAAATATGGCAAAGCTGGGGTTCTGGGGTGCTAATTTTACTTCCGCGCGCCTACGTAATGGTTAAAAATATTTAAATTAAAAAATGTATTTTTTAATTTAAATAATTAATTTTGATTTAAACAATAAATTAAAATGTGAGCTGATCAGAAGTAATAATAATATTATGTTTATTTAAAAAAATTACGTATAAAATACCATTATAACGAAAAAAGGTAATAATCCAATTTATGAAAACAGCGGAACTAAACGTATAAATTTACCAGTTGCCAATGTATTTGCAATTTATAATTATTTCAGTTGAAACCACATCGAATTTGACAACACAAACAGAACACGCAAATTAAATAAACTGTTTAATTAATAAAAGTAAAAAAATGTAACAACCAGAGAGTTTAAAATGTAAATAAATCCGATCAAAGCTTATTTGGATAAATGCGTTTTATTTCTATACCGGGTGTCAACTAATCTATTAGACCAACATTAACTCCTAAAATATTAATCCTTAACCACAGAGGTGTCGTATACTGGAACGTAACCACAGACGACCGGTCAATTAGACGGTTTGTGGTTTTTTCGTACATGGACAACCAGAACTTCCGTTTTTACTATTTTTTACGGATTAGTTTTGAAATAGGTTTTACTTGCACTAAATACATTTAAAAGTATTTTAAATAAAAAATAGTAAATATTAATAAAATTATTTATATTTTTACACACTCCTGGACAAAAAAACTGGACAGAGAAAATTTTGTTAAAATTCAATCCTAAACTTTTTTTTGGCTAATTTCAATTATTTTTCGTCTAGTGGTATCCCAAGAAGCAAGCTGACGTCATTATGACGTCATTTTTAAGTCATTTTTGGTAATTATTGGTCATAGGACGTCATCAGTCCAAAAGTATGACGTCATTTTAACGTCATTTTAATGACGTGTTTTTAACGTCGTTAAAGTGATGTCTTTTCGACAGTCATTTTTCATCATACTAGCTCGTAAAAATCTAAGGATGCCATGTTTAGAAAATCCGCCAGAAAAATTTTGTGACATTATATGATTCGTGTCAAAATCCAACCGAAATATCATATGACAGAAAAATAAGACTAATAATTTTACAAAATCGAAATAGGAAAAACTCTACCGATAGATGGCGCAATGGACAATAAACTACTACGTTTATCTTTGACTAATGTAAAAATCTGCATCTTCAGGTTGGCCAATGTCCGCGAGATGCGACCTTGCAGTGCAAGGAAATTGCGAAGCAGTAAGGAGTTTCTCCTATTTAAATTTTCAAATAAAAAAACATTTAGCTTTAAAATAAAAGTATATGCGTCAATTTTTCGTCATTTTAAAGACGTCTTTATGACGTCATTAACAGGACGTCTTTTGTATGTAGGGAGGTCAATTTAAAGTGATTTTGTCGTCATCCTATGACGTCTTTGCTGACCAAAATGTGACCAAAAATGACTAAAAGAGACGTCAATAGGACGTTAGCTTGCTGCTTGGGATCTTCTTTTATCAAGATTATTATTAAATATGGGGATTGCTAAAAGTTTAATAGAACTTTAGTTTTATACAGGAAAGAGCCAAATGTTGCGTTTTGACCTAAATTTTCGAACACTTTGTTCGTGGAATAATTTAACGTCACAATTTTTTACCAGTGTATTGAATTTCAAAGCTCGTTTTTCAAAGGTCTCTTGTATTTATTTATATCAATATCTTTATTCTTAAAGGAAATACAAATCTTTAAAGAAGTGAGTAAAAGAAAAACCCTTTTTTCTTAAAATTCTTTAATTTTTGTGTATAGGTAACAAATGGTGAGAGATAATTTCTTTTGAATGAAACTAAAAAAATTTGTGAAACTATAATAAGGCGGATCTTCCTATTAGAATTAAGAGCTCTTTGCCTTGCATTCTCCGGAGGTGCCTAGAAACCAATTTTTTAGTGTCAGAAGTCAAAATGAAAATATTCGATATTTTACCCACCATTATAGTTACCTTAAGAGGAAGATACCAATAATTGCTTAAATTTTCATTAATATTAATTATCTTTTATGAATGAGTCATAATATATTTTTAAAAATTGGTATATAGTTTACCCAAAGATTAAAATAACAATTTTTTTATTTTAAATATTTAAAATGGCGGCTGTACGCCAAATTTTTCTGGGAAGGTTGGAGAAAGACTTTAATCGGCGCAGGCACTCTAGCATCCGTTTTAGTGATTTAAAAATTAAAATCTTTTTTGTGCTTATTATTGTCATAATTTGTCGGTGAAAAAGAAAAAAATCGAAATTTTGTTGGTTCACATACGAAGATCGGTCAATAACTTTTTAAGTTATCGTGCCCGCCCATTTTAAAATAAAGTTTTGAAAAAGCGAGTTTAAAGTTTGGATAGGTACATAAAAATTTATTGGTAATAGTGACTTACCGACTTTGTAATATAAGAAATACTAAAAATTATATTCTAAAATTTTAGTGACGTGTATCACCTTTCTTAAGATATGGTAATAAAAATTAAAGTAAGGCTAGAGAAAGTTCGGATAATAAACAAAATTTAAGCTTTACCCTCATACAAAGTATTTTATCTATTTACCAAAAATCCTGCTTATTTGCTAAATTACACATAATTTTATATGCGTGTAATTTGCGGGTTGAACTTAAGCTTCATTTTAGTTTCGCTGTTTTACTAGTGTAATCTGATTAAGTAGTGTAAAATGTATGTTAACTCATCGTGCTGGAAAACCATCATTAAACTCCATTAATAGGAAACTTTCCTGCCTAATGGAAGTTTTATAAACTTTCGTATGCATTGCTAAGGCTGTATTTCAATATTACCATTAATATTACCCTTAGGCCTAGTAATGTGTGTCATCCCAAAAAACAAATTGTATTGTACAGGGTGGCTCGAATTCGACGCTCATCATTGGGATTTCGGAAACCGTAAGAGATACAGAATCGGTTAAATGGAGGCAAATTTGCGCAATTTGATGCTCAATAAAATGCCGTTTTGCGTTTTAAAAAATTCCGAGTACTTCCGAAGATATTCGAAAAAACCGGAAGTTTCAATTTTGGTTTCTATTGTTTCCTGGCTATATTTGTTAAGATAACTCAAAATGAAAAACACATTTTCATGGCCACTTTTTCTGCTCTATAATTCAGTGTGATTAAATATTAAATCTGACGTTTCGGCTTCTGGCGACCATCATCAACTTAATTTTTCTAAATACGGACCTGATATCTTTTTCAATTTAATTAATTCCTTTCATCACTCTTAAAACAGTATATATCGCCACTTTGATATTTGCTGACGTTTCGTAGAGATAATTCCATCACCAGAATATTGCATATTTATTTAATCATAATACGGCCCTGAAGTAGATTTTTAGGTAAAAAGGTAAAAAAAAGAATAAACTTATTACATATTCATAATGTTTTATTGCAACTCATTGATATCTAACCGCGGAAATTACTTTATTAACAGAAACTAACCAGCAGGTACGAATTCAAGGGAGAACTTCATTTAATGTATGGATTGGTATGTGAAGGAACAAAATTATTGAACCTTTCGTTTACGAAGGGACCTTAACTTCCGATCGATATCTAAATTTGATTAGGAATGATGTCTTAGACGCCCTAGATACTCAACCTTTGGCAGAATTTCAAGAAATATGGTGGCAGCAAGACGGAGCTCCTGACCACAATGGAAGGGAAGTAGCTCAATTCCTTTACCATATATTTCCTAATAAATGGTTTTGCAAGATGGCCCGCTAGGAGACCAGATCTTAGTCCCCTAGATTATTTCCTTTGGGGATATCTTAAGAACCGTTTATTTAAAAATGCACCTTACGACCTTTAAGTACTACGACAAAATTTGATAAGGGAAGTTGCTGCCATTCCTGCGAGAGCAATTAATCGAGCTGTATTAAAAATACAAAGCAAAGCAAGAAAATTCAGGCGGAAGGTTATCTTTGAGCACCTATGATAGTGATTAAATTATGTTTATTTTTAATATGGGCATCAAGATAGTATTACAAATTGTTTATGTAAGCTGATTTGTTGTCTACCTTTTTGTATCTTATGTCTAATATTCATGAAATTTTCGGTTAATAAAGTAATTTCCGCTGTTAGATATCAATGAGTTGCAATAAAAAGATTACGAATATGTAATAAGTTTATTTTTTTTTACCTTCTTACCTAAAAATGTAGTTCAGGGCCGTATTATGGTAAAATAAATATGTAATATTCTGGTGATGGAATTTTCTGTGCGAAACGTCGGTAAATATCAAAGTGGCGATATATAGTGTTTTAAGAGTGATGAAAGTATTTAATTAAATTGAAAAAATATCAGGTCCGTATTTAAAAAATTAAGTTGATGATGGTCGCCAGAAGCCGAAACGTCAGATTCAATATTTAATCACACTGAATTATAGAGCAGAAAAGTGGCCATGAAAACGTGTTTTTCATTTTGAGTTATCTTAACAAATATAGCCAGGAAACAATAGAAACCAAAATTGAAAATTCCGGTTTTTTTCGAATATCTTCGGAAGTACTCGGAATTTTTTAAAACGCAAAACGGCATTTTATTGAGCATCAAATTGCGCAACTTTGCCTCCATTTAACCGATCCTGTATCTCTTACGGTTTCCGAAATCCCAATGATGAGCGTCGAATTCGAGCCACCCTGTACAGGGTTTCCATTTGTATTTTGCCACTTAATTTTAACTATAACCAAGGAGGATAGGAAAAAACGTCATGTATAAAAGTTTCATACATTTTCATCTATCATCTCTTGAGCATAAAAAAGAAACAAATGAACATCAAAACTTAAGAAAAATGAAGAGGTATACTTTTTTGAAATAGAACACCCTGTATATTATGTCATCTTTAAAAAGATCTATTTAACAAGCTTTAAAAAAATAATTTAATATATCTATCTTTAATAGTTTCGGAAATATAGCCATATTAATCTGGGTATAATTTCCATTACATCTACAGTCGTAGATGGGTATAATCAAAGACAATTGTAGTTTCACTATAGACACCCAGATCACCCAGCAAAATTTCTGGTTATCAGCTGGGACGCCGGCTTCTTGGAATTTATGAAGCGGGAATTCATCGAGAAAATATAAGTACACACGTAAACAGTATATATAGTTTGCCGCTTCATAAATTCCGCCCAGCGAGAGTCCAAACTGATGACCAAAAATGTAGCATTGTTCTGGGTGTCTTTAGTAAAACTACAATTGTCTGTGCTATAATGAAAATTATATCTACTATTTTGCCGATTTAAGTGGTCATATTTCGGAAACTATTAAAGACAGACTATATCAAATATGGTATTTTTATAAAGGTTTTAAAAGATCTTTTTAATGGTGATATAACATACAGGGTGTTCCATTTAAAAAAGTTAACCTCTTCATTTTTCTTGCGTTTCTGATGTTCTGTTGTGTCTTTTTTATGCTTCAGAGATATTAGATGAAAAAGTATGAAACTTTTATACGGAAGGTTTTTTCCCATCCTCCCTGCCTATAGTTAAAAGTGAGTGGCAAAATATAAATAAAAACCCTGTTCATACACTGAGGTCCTAAAGTCCCCTCGCCCTTTTAAAATATAAAACCTTCGTTATATTCTAAGCGACAGGAATATACAGGATGTAATTTAATTGCTGGCTGAAAATACAGGGTATAATTCCTTAGCTTATTTTGGGAGGAAAGGTTTATATGAACATATGTGCTAAACCTCTTAACTTTTGAGATACAGTGTATAACGGTTTGATTTTGTCATTAGCAATACATTTGTTTGTTCCCATCATAGAGTTTCATATCAAGAATTTTCACCCACCTGTATCATTGTTTATTTTTGGTATGAGGTGTAATTGCTAAGTTATTTTATTTTGTAAAACCTTTCACCAAATATCAGAATCTTGTAAACCATTTTCTTTTTCCTATCGGTTTAACCTCTCAGATAATAGATTTTTAGTGTTATTCGCTGAACGAAATTTAGTTTCTGTTAGCTGTAGGCATAAAAATATAAAGTTAGAGATCTTAACATATTTACCTTGTTCACCACTTTTGCAATTGCAGTTTAATTTTTTGTAATTATTTCTTTGTATTAAAATTAAAAGAAATTAACTTTTTAAATATTTAAACTATTCTTTACCCCATTTTGTTTTAATTTGGCATTATTATTAATGACATTAAGGGGTTAATTTATCACTAACTTAATTACATTTAATAAGTCCAGTGGCGTCTCGAGAGGCAACTGAAGGAATATATCCAACAAAAAACTGTACGCCACTGACTGTGTCAACGTGTGAAAATGTTTGTGCTTTCTTTAGATTAAACAAATAAAAATACTGCTTTTATGTCTCTTATTTCTTTTCCGTATCTTGTTTAGTTTAAGTGAAAAAAATGCACCTAATTGCATATTTCTAGACCATAACAAAGCATTGCGGAATATTTTTCTTTTAAAAATTAGATTGTATAAATTTTAATTAGCAATTATGTAACAAAAATAATAAATACTTACTTAAATAAGGTTTACATATATCCAGTATAACAGTTTTTACTAAAATTAGTGTCTACGAAATTTTGTGGTTTTTGAAAATTTCAACACCTTGTACCTAAAAAGTTAAGACGTTTAGGACATATGTTTATAATAACTTTTTCCCTAAAATAGGCTGAGAAATAATACTTGTACTAATGTCATTAATTAAATTACACCCTGTATAAAGTGACTTGGCAACACGTTAGCCAAAATTTTACAATGGAAAAAAACTGTTTTAATTATTAGTTAAATATGTCACCAATCCGAGAAAATTAAAATTTTAACAAAATTATTTACCTATTGTTTTTTGAAAATAATTTTAAAGTTGAATAAAATTTATTTCACAATTTGCGAGTTCAAACAGCTTCACAATGTTGCCAGTGCTTATGTGAAAAGCGTCACGATATAAAGATATGCCAGCCAACAAAGAAATAAAGCATTGAAAAAGGGATTTCGTAGCTTGTATCTCTGTGAAGTAGGCACACTCCAACTACATCATCGGCCTATGCGGCGTTTAAAATAATTTCGCGGGAATTTCCACAAAAATGCAAATTTTGGACACTATTGCAAAAAATGTTGCAATGTCCGGGAAAATATGAAGAAAAGGGATAAAATCCAATCCATCTTCACCAAAATTCGGTATCTTAGGTGTACATGGCTACGGGCCCATTTTAAACTATCTGAGTGCAAAATTACATTTCATAATTAAGTTTTACTTGCTGTTGTTGCAGTTAATATCGTAATAATTCATCGAATGATTGTTATTAAAAACACAAAAATTACACTAAATTTTTAAATAATACAGAATGTTTAAAAAAAATTGAAATAAGTATTTAAAATTTAAAAAATCCCATAGCATTATTTGTCAAATTGGGAAGAAAAAATAAGTGATATATTATAACCGTCATGTAAAGTAAAAACTAAAAATAAAACTTGGTATTGTATAGCCCAGACAGCACTCGACCTCCCTGGGAAAGTCTAAGGTCATCCCAATAAGGCTCTCTAGGCAATGGCCCTTTAAGTGGGACGTTTATAGACCACCATAGGCCATCCTTTGGGATATCCTTAGAAATTCCTTTAGGAAATGTTTTCGGCTACCATGTTTCTTTTCAACAGTTTTGCCAGTAGAATTTCTCCTAGAAAGATTCTTAGGTGATTCAATATTTTCTTTCTACAGGCATTCTTAGGTGATCCAATATTGGCTATCCCACATTAGGATAACTTAAATATCAAATTGGGATATTCTTAACAGGCCAGAAATGGAATATCCTATTAGGATACATATGGATGCCCAGTGACTTTCCAACCAGGATGTCCAGTGGATGTTCTTCTAAAGAGATCCTTAGGTTAGCCAATATTGGATATCCCATTTAGGAATGACCTATATATCGACCTATATGGAGATCCACTCAGGATATCCTAAAGTTAGGACATTACGATCTAATTAGGTTATTCTATGGCTGTCTAATGCTATGTGGGAGGACGTGTCAAAAATTTTGAGGGTATATTTTTAGGCAAGCCTTTGGCAATACCCTTGTTTGAATACTATATTTAATATAAAATAGTTTTTATCCGGTAAAGAGATGGATGCAGGTTGCTTCCTATTGGGATCTTAGACTACAATATACGTCACTAACGTAACGACGGGCCCCGGGCATCCAGTTAGGGGGCCCAATAGGGCGCTGACCTTTTCAAAGTATACCATATTATTCTGTTGTATGGGAGACGTTATTTTAGAGATAAGAAACTTTTTTTTTTTTTTGATTGTCAAAAACTTGTTACAAAAAAACATACCAATAGGGGTCCCAATTTTGCTTTACGCCACTCACAGTCGTAGAAAAAAAAGCCTTAACGAGCATCTCGTATATCTTAATTAAACAAACTTACCATTGCTTTTATAATTAGTTTAACATGTTTTAGTTAGTATGCTAAAATATAAAACTGACGTTCTGGAAAACCACTAGTCAACTAAATTATTAAGAAACTTTGCAGCATAATTTAAACTTTGCTAGAGTTATAAGAGTGGTTAAGGGTGCGTACTTCAACTAATATGGGGCTACAGACTTTATTCAGTATATAATTTAGAAAACATCTATATTTTTAGACTCCTGGCATTATAAATATGTTATTTTTTTAGTTCTTTATCTTTGGAAGATCCGAAAGGGCTAAAATCATAAATACTTGACTTACCGGAGATGTTTTAAACTAAATAAAAGATAGTTTGTTGTTCGATTGCTCGAGCAGCAAGTTACAAATTCTAAAAACTCTATGAATTAAGAAACAAACAAAACAACGAATTGTTATGTAAATAAATTTAAAAATATTTTAAAACAAAAGTTTAATAAAATGCACTTAATAAAATAAAATAATTTTGTCTTTAAAACTTTTACAACCTTATTACTCTTTTACACAATTTAAACAGTATCAGCTAAGTCGAAAGGTGTATTGGCAATACGTCAAAAAGAGATGGTCTAACGTGTGTAGAATACCAACAGGTAGAGATTAAATAGATAATTTAGTCATGTTAACAAGGTGACATAACGCACAGTGCGTGGATATATGGACGAAAATGCCAAATTTAATATTTTCATAACACTTAAATGTATCACATGTTTAATAATGTGTTAAATCTATAATATTATTAGAGAATTACTTTTTGTATTAGCAGGGTATTGTACCTTACTCAAGTATTGATAACAGAATCATTTAAGTGCAATAGTGCAATAAGACTAATACAGTTTTTGTCCCAAAATCCCCATCTCTTAACTCACTGTGCATTGGGCCCGCTTTGTTGTTGCTTTACTAGCTTATACACACAGTGTGTCTACATAAGTTGGCGTCATATGGAAACCTTCCTTATTATTGATTTTATGAAAAAAATGTTTTTATAAAAAAACCTTAAATCCAATAATCAGATATCAAATTGTGTCAGTTCATCTATACGAGGTTTGAACAAAAATGTAATTTTTGCTCAATAGTAAAGTACCTGTATTTTTGCTATTATCGCTGTTTGTATAAAAAAATGTTTAAAATTAAAAATACTTTTAAATATGCAATATTGTTTATTAAAAAAAAAATCAATTTTTTTGCGAAAATCGAGAAAATTTTAGGTTTGTACGTTAGAAGAATGTATGATTTCTTCTTCTTTTAATAACAATAAATTTAAAAGGTTTGTTTTATAACTATCCTATGACATTTATAATCATGAAATGTACTGCAGTAATGTACAAAGCTAAATTTTCACCATTATCAAAGACAATTATAGTTTTACTATAGACTCTATAGATAGCTTTTTTTTGTAAAATAACAAAATTGGATATTTAGAAGTATTTTTTAATTTTAAACGTCTTTTGTTTTTAACAATTTTTGATATTGGCAAAAATAAAGGCACTCTCTTAACTAAACTGATACACTTTGATATCTGATGTTTGCTTTTTAACACGCTTTTATTAGCTTGGGCTATCTATCTATTTATCTATCTATCTATCTATGTAACAGAATCTTTGAGCCTAATTTTTACCAACTTCCAGCGATTCAATTTCTTTGAAACTTTGCACACGTATCAAGGACCGATGACAATGCAATAATTTAAAACAGTATCCCGTTATCCTGATTAGGACCGCCAGGATAAATAAATTCCTTTACAGATCCTCTGTGTCTCTTGACAAATGGCGAAGGAATTTTAGTGAATAAACTGGAGCATTTATTTTTAAAAACCAATTGATATATCGAACTAAAAATGAAAAATAAATAATAGTTTAAAAAACTAAAAACACGCTTTTATATGCAACCGAACTAAAAATTAGAAAATAATTTTTCATTACAAAGAGTTTGTCACTTCAGAATAAAGGCGTGGGGTGCTTAATATATTAAATGTTATAATTATTCTATTTGCAAATATCTATTAGGGAAAAGTTATGAAAAATAGTAAAATGCACCCCACGCTTTTTACTCTGAAGTGACAAACTCTTTGTAATGAAAAATTATTTTCTAATTTTTAGTTCGGTTGCATATAAAAGCGTGTTTTTTAGTTTTTTTAAACTATTATTTATTAGGTTTTGGACAGTGCAGAGCTTTTTATTAAGAATAACTTTTTCGTAAAATCTGTAAATAAAAAGTTTCCCATATGACGCCAACTTACGTGGACACACTGTATACCTTTATACTTAGCTTATTGTTATACATGGTAAATAAAAGCTTCCAAAATCTCTTTAAACCTCAGTGAACGGACCAATAAAGAGGTAGCACACTACAATAGTTTTGTAGTGCTCAAACGTAATTGTATTACGAAACTACATTGAAAAGAAAATGTGTAAATGTATATCGACGGGAACAATCTTATCATAAATCCCTATAAATGCACTAACCTCAAAGTACACTGACCCAAATGGCTGCTCAAGCTTCGTGGATTTAAAAGACTACAAGACCATCAGAGTGTCGAGCTTATAGTTTGTCTTCGGGTTACATTCTTAAATATGTAAAGTGGACAAAAGCTTGTAAATATTTTGTAAGCTTATAAAATAAATTTATATTTTCTTTTTGCGATTTTAAAAGCTTTTTTGATAAAAAAAGTAAGTATATTCACTTTATGAATTACAGAAAGCACGTTTAAATGGGTTTTATAAAGATAAATATTCAAGGACATCCGAAGGTAAGATACAAAAATTGTTTTAATTGACAAACTAGTAGCGTTTTTAAGGTTTTTTAGAATTTAAGATTAAAAAATAAATAATTATTGATCGTGTTTTAAGTAGGAGTAAAATACCATTTTTTTTAAAATGGAACACCCTGTATATTTTATTACAAAAATAGTCCACATGTGGTGGATTCAACATTAAATTTTTAATATGTTTGAAAATATGGCCATTTTCAGTAATTTGATAGCAAACTAGCAATAAATATAATATAATATAATATAATATAATATAATATAATATAATATAATATAATATAATATATTATAATATAATAATAATATTTGAACACTAAACTATTTTTTAATTTTGTTTCTTAAGTTTAAACAAAAAATTTAAAAGATTCTTATTTTTAATTGTTAATAATTTAATTTTGGACAAATAATTTTCCATCTTTTAAAAATTTTAAGTTATATTTAATTGCTGACTTTATCGCTGACGATGATGTCCTGATAAGTTATTTCTTTGCCTTTCCTGCCTGACAATATTTTTTAATAGCACTTTTATCCCCGCAGCTGAAACTTGTTGCCCGAGCTCCGCGAGGGCAACCAGCTGTGGGCGTAAAAGTGCTTTACGCCAGAGGTGCAAACAACATTTTTTGTACGACTGAAATTATTATACAAGCATTCTCTGTAGTTAGGAGAAAATTTCCCAGCTTTTAATGTTTCAAATTGTAATCAGTATACTTTTAACATATGTTTAATTAAATTAATGGTTGTTTTACCAAAAAAAATGGGGCATTATTTAATTTTATTATTGTTTTATATATTTTTTAAATCTTTTGAGATCCCACAAAGGCCTATGCCTAAATACCAGAGTACCGTAGGTGTCGGGTTATAAGATGTTTAACCCATCGTGTTCCCTCTGTTCCGTCAACGTTGTCCAAGAACTGAAACATGCAATTTTGCATTTCACAGCACCTTTTAGACAACGCGGTAGTGCCACCACGGTCGTTATTATTGTTTTATAAATTTATATTTATTTTTTTATCTTTGGACAATCCACGAAGGCTGAAAGCCTAAATACTAACATACCGTGGGTGTCTTAAGGTAAAGAGGATAAGAGGAAGTTTGTTAACACGGGACTTAAAAACTTGAAGATTTGGGGGAAGGAAAGACCTCCGCTGGCAGTAGGTTCCACAGTCTAGAAACTCTAGGGATAAAAGAACGAACGAAATGGGAAGTTCGGGGCCTGTCCAATTGGACCGTATAGGAATGCATACGTGCGGCACCACGAGTTTCTCTGTTGGGAGCTGCAAGAGGAGGGACTATACTGGATAATTCGTCGGAGCAGAAGCCGTAAAAGTATCTATAGAAGAGCGATAGATCTCCCACAGCTCGACGATGGGCAAGAGAAGGAAGTCTTTGAGTAAGTAAAGGATCATTAATAAGACGAACAGAACTTCTTTGAATGGCATCAAGAATGCTGAGGGTTGTAGGGGATGCCATTCCCTAGACATGAGAACAATATTCCAGAGAGGGTCGAATTTGGGACACATACAAAGTGTATAAATTGGAAGGGGAAAAATACTTTTTGGCTCGGAAAAGAAATCCAAGCTTTTTTGACGCCGCGGTGGCTATAGATACAATGTGTTTATGCCACTTAAGGTTATTTTCAAATGTGACGCCCACAAGGTTAAACGTGTCCCCGCTCTGCAAAACCTGGCCACTCATAAGCAAAGGGTGAGTGTTTGATGATTTTTTTCGCGACAAGGAACATGATTGTGTTTTGGATGCATTAAATTGAACGAGATTTTTGGCGCCCCAATCCAATATCAAATTGAGATCCTGTGAAAGAGATATCTGCATCGCCCTGCGTTTGCCTTCCAAGTCGGGTTGAGAAATTGGCTTGGGAACCTGAAAAGTGGAGTGAAGGGTACTATCGTCAGCATAACTATGAATGGGATTGGTTGTGGAAGAAAGAAGGTCGTTGATGTGAAGAAAAACAAAGTTGGTGCTAGTGCTGAACCCTGAGGCACTCCAGCATTAATTTCGTGAAAGCTTGAAGAGTGGCCATCAACAATGACTGATATACGTCGATTAGAAAGATAACTGGAGAGCCAAGAGCAGAGTTTAGTTGGAAGACCATAGGAGGGAAGTTTATTAAGAAGTGCGTCATGCCAGACTTGGTCGAAAGCTTTAGATATATCAAGAGCAACGATCTGGGACTCATCTAGAGACTCAAGAGACTTGTTCCAGTTGTGTGAAACGAAGGAAAGAAGATCTGCTGTAGATCTCTTGTGACGAAATCCGTATTGCCTGTCATGTAAAATTTTATGTTTTTCTAAATACCTAAGAATTAGCGAGTTAATGGATTACTCCATTACTTTACAAAGCATTGAGAGGAGTGAAATGGGTCTATAGTTGGATGGAAGAGATTTAGATCCTTTCTTGGGAATAGGCTGGACACGTGCAGCTCTCCAGCTGTCTGGAAAAATACCCGTGTCATAAGAAATTCGAAAGAGCCTGGTTAAAATAGGTGCAAGTTCAGGAGCACATTTTTTTAAAACGATTGCTGGTATTCCATCTAGCCCAGACGATTTCTTGGTGTTAAGAGAAGAAAGGATACGCTTAATGTGTTTTACCTTAAAAATAATATTGGGCATTTTGTGAGGAACTGGGGGAATAGTTGGTATTGGATGATTGACAGGTGGATGAAGGGTTGAATTGGCAGCAAATTGTTTAGCAAATAGTTCGGCCTTTCCTTTAGATGTGGAAATAATTTCATCTTCCAAAGTTAATGGTGGAAAAGAACTGGTACAGAAATTTCTACTGATGTTTTTGGCAAAGGACCAGAAGAATTTGCTGCCATTTGAGCAAGAAAGTATTTTGTTTTTTATACGGTTATCAAAGGAGTCTTTGGCTTCTGAGATTGTTTGGTGGTAGTGGTTTCTTGCTGCGTGCGTTTTTAATATTTTTCTGCCCTAGGGCGTAAAAGTGCTATTTTATGCCCTCATTAATAATAGCGGGCCTTTTTGATACTTTTTTGCCCTACAGCGTAAAAATGCAATTTTACTCCCTCAAATGGGGGCGTAAATTTGTATTTGACACCCGGTCGTACAAAAGTGTTTTTGGTGTTGTAATTATTAGGTCCATGTAAGGAAATAGTTTTGTAAAGGGGTGTTTTTAAGTATGGGCCCTTGATAAATTGGTAATCGAGCCACGCAACGTTAGGATATATACAATAGTGGTTGTATTTGCCTGTCCCCGTCCCGCTATACTACTCCAATTTAATTTTCCAAAGGGTTCTATTAAATAAACTACAATATTAAAAAAAAACCAGAACAAAAAAACTAAACGCTTATGGCACGCAAAATAAATAATTAATAAAGCTAGACTAACTTTTACTATTTTGCAGCGGTTATCAATAGTTTTTATTAGCAAAACCGCCGAACGGCGACTGTTATCAATAAAGTAAGTAAAAAACCGCCGGTAATACCAAATTAATGATAATTTTTGACAGTTTTCATATACGTTGAGCAAAACTGCCGGCGGTCGTTTAGCCAGTGCCTTCCTTAAAATATTAAAACAGTTTTAAAGATCGAAAAAAACAAATTATTTAAAAATTAAAAAATAGTATGTAAATTATATCTAAACTGTACAAAACTGTAAATTTGGTTTTGTTTTAAAATAAAAAAATAAAATAATTTAACCTTAAGTTAACCTCTGTAAACAGTGCGAAAATCTTCCATTATTCTTATACAGGCTTTTTGTACTTCCGAGAAACTACTTAAAATAGATTTTCTTCCCAGTTTTCCAAGGTAAGGCCGTCCCATAGAAAATGTACGGTGTATCCATGATTTAAAAGGAAATCCCAGACCGCATACGTGTGTTGTTTTCGGACGAGAACGTGGCTTAAATGAGAAGCTAAATCGCAGTGGATTTACTGTCTTGAAGCTCATAGTGCAGCTTTTCTAAAGGAAACAAAACTCCAGTTTCATCCAGTTTCATGTTTTATACATACTTTCAGCAATGAAAACGAAATGTTTATGTAAACAATAATAATCCCTGGGTCATTAATGAAATTTAGTTCATAATAATAACACTTTTGAAACCTTTTTAGGAGCGTTCCTTTTGACTAGTCCAAAACGAATATTCATACTGCCATATATGGAAGAGGTGCTTTAACTCAGCTTGTCAATGTAAAATGTTTCGGGTGTCAGACTGGGTAAACGCGTCACTTTTTCTGTCGGACAAGTTTACCACATGTTTTACATACAATATTTAAACACTGTAGCAAAAATCTTAAGAGTTACAGTTACGAAACCCGCCGAATCCGACACCCAAATATGTCAATGGACCATATGGTTTGTAACTGTATTGGTAGGTTTACATCTGACATTTATTGCATGATAATTTCTGTCAGACAGAAATTTTGGCCAATGTAAACTGGCAAAAATGTATTTAATTCTATTCTATTCTCGGTTTTTTGATTTTACACGTAATGTATTCAGCCATCGTCAAGTGGTTGAGGTCAAAAATTTATGTCCGTTAGACATTTTTTATTGCTTACATTACCCACTATTTCGCAGTCTGACATAAATATCATGCAATAAATGTCCGATGTAAATTTATCATAACACTTACGATTTTGGCACAACGTTTAGAAATAGCATGTAAAACATTGTGTTTAACTTGTCCGACCAAAAAAGTGACGCGTTTGACCAGTCCGATACCCGAAACATTTTACATTGGCAGGCTGGGTTAAGGCGCCGGCCGGTTAAATATGGCTGTATGAATATTCGTGGTAGACTCGTCTAAAGGCACCCCCTAAAAAGATTTTAAAAGTGTTATTATCAGTTAGTCTGCATCGTATAGATTTTTAAGATTTTTAAAATAAATTTAGTGGGGTGGGGGAAATATGTTTAATTCGTGATTAAAAAGTAAATATTTATGATTTTTCTGACGATAAAATTAAATTTTATTTATTAAACTAAATGGACATTAAACTATAAAATTAACAGGACATTGTGTATAATTTTTGATAAGAAATTATAAAAAATTCGCCAATGACCAAAATTATTAGAAAGCGTATCAAAAAAGAGGTGAAAAGCATTGACCATCATATCTGGGTACTGGATCATGTGAAATAAAAAAATGTTTGTTGGATAATCCTTTTCCCGAGGTAATGCCAAAATAATTTTTTATAGTTTTAATTTTGTACTTTTTGAAAATAAAATACACGATAACTAAGAATTAATAAGTTGTTTTTATAAAAATTAGAAATATTAACAAATAAAAAAATATCCAACATATAACTTCAAAAATTATGTACTAGTCCAAGAGCCTGCAAGCGGAGACCTTCGTCATTTTGTAAAAGCTAAAAGTTTTTCAGTACATGTTCCCAACAACCAATGGTACACTATGAAGTATGAAGAAGACTCATAGTGTCTTTGGCAGGTACCAGGTACCAAAGGTTAAGGAATTTAAACTTAACTCTCGTCATTTTGTTGTTGAATATGTTACTTTGCAACCTTAGAAGATATTTCCTTAGTCGTCCGATAGTTTTGAGTGTTTTGACAGTTCTAAGCACTTGGTAAACAAACATGAGGGGTGGCCTTAGGCATTCCAGATTTTTGTTATTTAAAAAGATATGACAAAATGTCCCAAATAAGAGTTGCAGTGTTTCCAAATAGGCATATGTATGATAACGTTTTTTAGGAACTTTTTTTGGGACACTTTGTATACATCAAAATATTTTTGGGATATGTCTATTTTAAAATTCTAAAACTCTTATATAAGACTTTTTTCATATAATCTTGTCAAATAACAGAAATATTGAACTTCCTCAAACCATTAGGCCAACCTTAAATGTTTGTCTGTCAAGTCGTTGGAAGTATCAAAACGGTCTGGCGACTAAGCAAATATATTTTCTAGGTACCCAAAAACATATCTTAAATTAAGCTTTTACAAAATGACTAAAGTTAAGTTTTAATTCATTAACCTTTGGTATCTGGTACCTGCCAAAGCCACTATAAATCAAATTTCCTAATCTTCCATTGCTTCTACCTATAATGAAATGTTGTAAGGTTCTGGTGGTCACATACTTTTAATTTCTGAGTTCTGGGAAATGCGCTACAAAGTTCTGAGCACTATAAACTTTAGCATGAAACGGTTATAAGAATCATGAACAAGGTTGTTACTTTAAACCTCTGTATTTTTTGTTAAGTTTGCTTTAATTTTATTTTAGGTTTATGAACAAATTTATTTTAAAGAAATGCAAAATTAAATTAAATATCAGTTTGTGCTTTGAGTTTAATAAAAAAAGTAAGGAAAAAAATTAGCGCATTTATTTTTACCAAATACGCAAAATTGGCAACCAACAAACTAAAAGCACAGGAACCGGTAAATAAAATTATCACATGGGGGTGGACATGGTTTGTTCTGGTTAGTTAAATCTTTTTTTTTAATTCGCTTTATTAAGGAATTAAAAAAAATAACTAAACACTAACCATATCCCCCCACTGTGACAGTTTTACATGACTGTCGTAATACTTCCAACCAATCAAATTACCGGTTCCGGTACTTTTTACTGTAGTCTACTAAAAGCTTGGCAAATGACTCTTTGTTTGACCTCCGGACAGTGCGGACGTGCGTAGAGGAATACAAAGTTCTCCCGGGGTGGCGGTTAGAGGTGCCATACGGACGTTTTTACCTTCGGGGATCAACGAAAGATTCACGCTAAATTGACGGCATCTTTCTTTTAGAGCTAAGCACTATGAGCGAAGTTTCCTATAAGCTGATGGTATCCCGTTTGGTGGGAAATAGATGGGCGTGCCTAGGGAACCATCAGTAGTGAAAGTGAAGGTTATACCTAACACCAGTAGCCGCTCTTGGTTTGACTGCCAATTGTCGAATTATTTTTGTTTTCTTTTTGAAATTTCTGGAAGCTACGAGCTCGATTATCCAGATATTCCGCCGACGAAGCTCTGGAAAGCATAGTCCGGAAGGGGAAAAGCTGGTGGATTGGACCTGAAGGGACCAAAACCAAGAAAAAAGAATATAATAGAATAGAAACTTGGCATATTTAGGGTTACGTTATATTATGACGAAATTGTGACAATTTGTAAACATATAATAAGTGTATCTATTTTTATTTAGTTTGGCAAAACAATTTAATTTTCATGGAATTATCATTTTTCATTAAAATATATAAAAACACGTATTATGTAATTTGTTAATAAAATGAAACAACCATTGTGCAAAATTTTGCCGAATACATAAAATCGGTAATTACACAAATTTGGTGTAACATACAGTGTGTCTACGTAAAACATTTTAATTACGTATTGATATTCAAAAACAAGTTATTTTTTATTAAAAGTTTTACATGGTCCAAACCCTAAAAGTAATCATCGGATATCAAATTGTATCAGTCCTCTACTAGGTTTGGCCAAAAATGTAATTTTTGCGTAAGTGTAAGGTACCTGTATTTTTGCTAATATCAAAAATTGTTAAAAATTAAAAATAATAAAAAATGTTTAGATTTAAAATTGTAAATATGCAACTTTGTTTATTAACAAAAAAAATCTGCGATAATGTTGAAAATTTAGGTTTGTACATTAGTGTACAACATTTTATGACTATTATGACAGGGTCAAATAAACTTTTTAAATTTATTTTTATTAAAACAAGAAAAATGAACAATGCACTAATGTAAAAACTTAAATTTTCGCAGAACAAAAAATGTTTTTTTTTTTTTTAATTTACACAATTTTAAATTTAAAAGTAATTTTTAATTCCAAATTTTTTTTAAACAACTTGCGATATGAGCAAAAATAAAAGTACTTTACTCTTGAACAAAAATAAAATTTTTGGCTAAGCCTGAAATTTAAATTGGCTAAATATTTATTGTTGTTGCTACATAACTGCTAATAAAAAGTACAAAACCTAATTAAAAAAAAGTTCCCGCAATACTTCTTTTCTGTTCTAAAAATATGGTGGATTTTATGTTCTTTGTTAAAACTAAACAAGATAGATATAAAGGAAATTAGGAAAGATAAAGGCTGCATTTTTATTGGCTTCATCTACAGGAAACACAAATATTTTACATACATTTACACAGTCAGTGGTGTACCGTTTTTTCGTAGAAATATTTCTTCAGTTGCCGCTTAAGACGCCACTGAACTGGAATGTTAATAAGTTAGTAATAAATTACCTTACTAATGCCACAAATTACTCTGTCTCTATGATGTTCGAGTAAATCCCCATTTAGTATTGTGGGCTCCCATACTATAAATTATATTTCTTAACTACAAAAGCCTCGAAAACTGTTAAAATTTTTAATCCAGAACACTTTACTTTGTTTAAAACCGCTAAATTCATATATTTTTAATATTTTCACTAGCGCCATTTTAGTGAATTTTTTAATTATAATTTAATGTTTACAGGTGGAGACTCCATAATCCAAATACACATGCTTTATATTTTGTTAAACAAAAACCATACGTGCACGAAAATAAAATTAAGAGATCAAATTTGTTTATGTGTACCTGAGAATTTAAAAAATAATGTGTGTTTTGAGAAAAAGCAGTGGCGTACCTTTTTTAAACACATATCTAGTTAAAATTTCAAAAACGTTAAAAAAAAAAGTGTTGTTTATTAGAAAATTTGTTTAAAGCATTGATACTGTATACCACCATAAAATATTAATAACACTAAATATATGACTATGTGGTTCCATAAAATCTATATTTTTTTAAACCATTAAATTTACTTTTTAATAATCTACGGTTAAAGGTCGAGCCTCACATAACCGCAACGAGCCCGTGGCCGTGCGCTTCACCGGTGAAATGTCGGGGGATGCGGTGCAAAAATTTTGTATTTAATTAAATTGCAGTAATATAAGGCAATTATACCACGCTTTAAATTACACCTGATCATAAATTAAATCTTTACAAATAAGGTAACACAGTTTTAAGGGTTGACCACATATAACCACACCAAGTCCTGCACCGTAGCACGGCCGTGACTTGGTGTTGAAATATACCGTTATAATCAAATGCCATGGGCTTAATATCACTGCTTTGTGCCCAACCATATACCCCTTATCCTATTTTAACAAGTAAACAAACATTATTTGATTTGATTTCTTGAAATATTATTAATTAAAAAAACTTTTAAAACAAAAAATAACCATTATATCTAAGTTTTACTCACATATTATTCGCAAGATGTAACGATGAAATTAATTTTACACCATTTAATTGTTATTAAATAACTTTTTCTTGTATTGTTTGTTTAAAACCTCAACCACTAACCTTTAACAGCTAACTTTAAATTTTATACGTAATAAACTGATAAAAGGTAACTACCGTAAACTCAAAGCTTGCTTCAGGGAACATCGGCGCTCCGATCCACCTATGATTTCTTTCCTGGGCATGTTTCAGACCGTACGAGGCACGGTCGTGTTATGTGCCGGTCTGGTGGGACATCGGCATCAGTGCGATTATTTGTAGCCAGACTTTTACCTATACTACACTTAACAGTTGGAAAAAAGGAAACAAAGATAAGTAGGAAAATCTGTTTTATTTAAATAAAGAGATATTCATACATAAAACAATAGACTTACCTTGACAAAAATGTTTTTATATTTTTAATTAATTATTTTAAATTTGCTAGACGCTCTTAAACAGAAGGATAAATTGGACCACACGTCTGTTATAGCGTTAATGCATTTTCACGTCTGTATTTACAGGTTTTTATAAAACTAGCCTCTCCGTGCTTACTTGGTGGGGCGTTAATTCAATTTTTTTAACTTTTTGTTTACTAATAATAAAATATAGGCTATATCACTTTTGATTAATGTAGCTGTCTGATATTAAAAATAATTTTTATGGTCGGTTCAATATTTCCGAAGGGTAGCCGTTACAAAAAATAAACAAACAAACAAAGTTACAAAATAATATTTGGCCTTTTTTCAGAATAGAAAGGTTCAATAAACATTTTAAGAAAATTAAACTTTTATATACTTTGAAGTACTATTCTGTCTATAATGTTGCATAATACATATAATAAAAGTTAGGGATTAGACTATTAAAAAAATATATAAATAAATGAAATAATTAATAAATAATTATTTTAATTTACGTTATTAAAAATTACTTACTGTTATAACATAATATTTTTATAACACCTTAACTAAAATAATTATTTTAAAATAAATATTTTATTAATTTATTTCTTTTAAAGTAATTTTACCTTTTATTATATTATGCAAGGACAGAATAGTTATTCATAGTATTTAAAAAGCTTAATTTTTCAAAATGTTTATTAATTTTCTTTTATTTTAACGAAAAGCCAAATATAATTTTGTTTATTTTTAATCTTCCAGAAAACAAATAAACTATAAAACAAAGTTACAAACTTTACCTCATTATAATATTAGTATTGATTACGCTGATTTTTTTAGAAAATTAAAGTTTTTTTTATATTGGTGATCAAACTTCAAGGTGTTATGTTAAATATATATAAAACCTATAATTATATGTCCGGAGTTACTTCCTTACCAAGATACAGGGCATTCAAATTTAATAAATTAGTTTTTTCTAAATATTTTCATTATGCTTAAGCCGATTTGGAAAAATTTGGTACATTTATTTAAAGTAATAGTGCGCCTATTTAGCCCTCACCAGATTGTTATTATTGGGTCCAGTGGCGTCTCAGTGGGCACTGCAACTATATTATTAAGAAAAAAGTACGTCACTGACCTTTTTGACGTTTTTATTTTTTTATGATTGAGCAACTAATATTACAACTTTTTATTTTTTTGTATCTACCTTCGTTTTTAAGAAAAAATATTAAAGCTACTTTTAAAATTAAAATAAAAGAATTATTTGCCTTAAAATAATTTAGGAGTCGTGTATTTTATCGAAAATTGTCATTATCCCTATTTACTAAGATCAAAATTCTTTATTTGTTAATTTTAGATTTTATTTTATGCTATTTGGGCTACTTTTTAGAATGACTTAAAGTGATTTTTTTTCGAAAACTAAGCTAGATACAAAAAAATACTAGATATTAAAAAGTTGCATAATTAATTGTTTAATTATAAAAATTATAAAAATGTCAAAAAAGTCAGTGGCGTACTTTTTTTTCTTAATAATATAAAGTTGCGGTGCCCGCCTGAGACGCCACTGGCCCAATAATAACAATCCGGTTAAGGCTAAATGAGCGCCTTATTACATTAAATAAATATATTAAATTTTATCCAAATCGACTAGGCATATTAAAAATTTGTATTAAAAACTGATTTGTTTATTAAATTTTAACGCACTGTATCTCAGTAAGGAAGCAACTCCGGACATATGTTTATAGAAACTTTTTTTCATAAAATTGTATAAGAAATTACACCTTGAAGTTTGATCCCATAGTTCTAAAACACCCTGTATAATTATGAAGAACTATTCTGCCCTTGCATAATATATTAAATGTTAGAAATACTTTAAAATAAATTAATAGATTTTTTTTTTATCTTTGGACAATTCACGAAGGCCGAAAGCTTAAATACTAACGTACCGTGGGTGTCTTAAGCAGGGTAAGAGGAAGTTTGTTAACACGGAACTTAAAAACTTGAAGATTTGGGGGAAGAAAAGATCTCCGCTGGCAGCAGGTTCCACAGTCTAGAAACTCTAGGTATAAAAGAACGAACGAAATGGGAAGTTCGGGGCCTGTCCACTTAAACTGTATAGGGATGCATACGCGCGGCACCACGAGTTTCTCTGTTGGGAACTGCAAGAGAAGGGACTATAATATAATAAATTACTTATTATAAAATAATTATTTTTATTTAAGTTATATAAAAACTCTTAAACATAGCTTCAAGGGCTTTCGGTAAAAGTTATTTTATAATAATCGAATTATAAAATAAGTTCTTAAAGAGGCTGCCAGACGTGAACTGATTCCTTGGTCGCGCCTCAAAAATGTGGAAAACTTTATTTAAAATTACTGATTTTTACATTTTTAGTCAGATCAGCAGTAATTTTCAACAAAAAGATTACACATTTTAAGACTCGATCAAGGTATCAGTTAACGTTTGGCAGTTTTGTTAAGAACCTATTTTATTGAATTATGATATAATATTATTTAAATTTTGATAAAATAACTTCCATTTGAAGCTGTTAAACTTATATTTTGGAGTTGCAACCTTCTCTTATAGTAAGTACATTTGTTATATAACCTAAATAAAAATATTAATTTTTTATTAAATTATTTACTAATTTTTTTTTATTAATTATCTTAACTTTTATTATATTATGCAAGGGCAGAATAGTTCTACAAAATACATATTTAAAAAGTTTAGTTTTCTTAAAAAAGGTATCAAACATCTTTATTCTGGAGAAAAGCCAAATATTGTTTTGTTTAAATTTAAAACCACCAGAAAACAAATAAACTATAAAAAAATGTGTGTTTTAAGTTAAAGTGTCCATCACTTAGCAATAGATGCTTTACTCAGGTTATTACAATATACAAAAGTTGTTTTCTCCTTTATTTTAGCAAACATATGTATTTCTACTTATTTTGGATATACAGGTGGTGTTTTTCAAATAAGTATAAATGCAATGCCACTTGAAGTGTGTATTGTAGTTTATTTAAAGATAAATTTAATCATCAGTAGCTCTTAATATTAAAATGTTAATAATATTTTTATTTGTAAATTGAGTATCTTAACATATGGTTTATTTATTATTTTGTAAATATTTGCCTTTTTTATCAAAAGGCTGTAAGAAATAATAAAAAGATGAATAAATAAAATATAAAACTTTATGATTCATTTAAAGCACTTAACAATAATTAAATAAAAATAATAATTTGTCCATGAATGCGATAGAAACATTACCATTGTTGATATTTCCGTTTCGATATGTTTGTTTGGTAACAAAATTATTATGATAAGAACTGTTTTATATAAAGTACAATATTTAAACCAAAGTATCACCATTGCGTTGCATAAAAAATAGGGACAAAGCCTTAAAAATTTATTAAAATTTAACATTTTTGAGTCACCCTGTATAATGACAATTTTGTTTTTTTATTCTACATGACCGTACTAATGTATTATTTCTTTTTTAGTTTTGTAATAAATTTATAATAAAATTTTAATTTATAATAAAATAAATTTTATAATAAATTCAAGTCAAATTTTTATATTTTAAAATATAATTATTACTACAAAATTATTACAATTTTTTGGTATATTTTGTATTATTTGAAAATACCAGTTTTATTTAAAAAGCATAAGAATCTATCTTATAAATTTAGGGTTTGTCTTATACAGGGTGCGTCAAAAATTTTGAGGTTATTTTTGTAAATTTAATATTGCCTTAACCGCAATTTCTTAAGCTGTTTTTACAGTTTAAAAGTTAACTTGCATGAAAGTGTTCTTGCTGCAATTTTTTCGATCTGCACACGCGCCCTTTGCAGCAATTTTTAAAAAGCGAATAAGGCAACCCTAAAGCAATACCTTTGTTAAAATACTATATCTGATATGAAACAGTTTATCCGGTAAACTAATGGGTGAGGATTGATTCCTATTCGGATCTCTATATGTTTAACCAATTATTAGTGATCGTATCACACAAACCAAATGGCCCGAAATTTTGTTTTCAAATTTAAGTCTTATAGACTAATAATTCTTATTTATTATTATTATATGTATTTTTTTAAATTAGGCTCTTACAAATTTGTTTTCATTTTAGTCAACGTCCAAATAAAGCTTTTGTGGAAAAAATCAATATGTCAAATTTAATATAAAATTATGTTTAATCTTATTAAACAATACTTAGAAAATAAGACGCAAATAAAAGTCTAATTCATTAAACTACACATAAAACAGTGTTATTATCACAATCCGGAACTTTTCGTTTATACATATCTTTAATAGTGTATTAACATGCAAAGTATCATCATAAATAACGCCACTATCTTGGGTTTAAGATACTTAAATAACTTAAAACAAGCAGTTAAAAAGCTTTAGAAGAAAATCCTCCTTTATCCAACTTTTTAGAATAATGGAGGTGTACATATCGTCTTTTGGTGCGAAGAGGATGTCTACAGGATTGGATTTTAAGCAGAGCCCTCATAAAATAACTTAAATAACTACTTTTTATCCCACCTTGTAAAATAAATAAAGGAGCAGAATATACAGAGTTATGAAACTTAAGTTGGCACTATTACTAAGTTCTTTATTATTGGAGATATTTGGTTAAATTTATATAAGGTTGTAGTATTTTTTCGGCTATTAACGTGCTGCCAATAAAAAAACAGTTGAAAATCGGGTGTTTTATTTATTGCAAATAAAATTAAATGGAACATTCTGTATATTATATCGCCATTTAAAATATTTATTAAAGAGCTTTTAAAAAGTCCTCATGCGATATATAAAATTTTATAATAGTTTTGGAAATATGGCCATCCAAAACTAAAAAATAGTCTACTAAGCTCTCCAAATGCAGACCTGTATGTGCCAGTAGATATAATGAAAATTTAACATTATTTTCAGAGAAGATAAACAAATCAAATGTCGTATATTCTTAAAACTCTTTAAGATATCTATTTAATGATGATGCCTATATACAGGGCATTTTATTTAAAAAATACCAATTCCTGAAGATGGCCATATTTCCAAAACAATAAAATATTGGATATATTATATGTAACTTTTAAAAAGTGTTTTAAAGCTCTTAGATAGATGTTTCGAATTGTGATATATTATACAGGAAGTTTCATTTAGAAAAAGTACATATAAAACCCGATGCTCAATTGTTTTTCTGTTAGTAACAAGTTAATCAGCGAAAGAAATACTACACCTTTACTAATAATGTTATATCTATTATAATAGTAAAATCCAAATTAAGTAAAAGCTCTGACATAGGTTTATCATCCTGTACATAAGGTTGGGTCATAAAATCGATTATTTGTATTTTGACTTTTAACACCATAAAACCAATTTTATAGTGTTAAAAGTCAAAATACAAATTTCTTGTAGAACGTGTTGAAAACTTATCGTACCAGAACATTCTAGGAGGAGGAGGACACCAATTTTTAGTGCCAAAGTCAAAATTAAAATAGTCGATTTTTTAACTTCCTAGGTACATTAAAATATTAAAGTCAAAAAGTAGCACCATAAATATGCACACTTATACCTATCCGTATACGCCACAGAAGACACTACGTCGGCATTCAAAAAAGGTTAAAAGCACTGACAGCTGTGCTTAAAGCATACTTACGTAACTTAAACCAATTTTGTTCAGGGTTTGTATCCTAACCTATCAGGTGTCAAACGGACGCACAACAGTGTTTTTAATGTTTTTTTCGATATTTTACGGTGGTTTAACTGCTCTTTATTACGTGTTTAATTTACCAATGAATACAGATAGAATTTCGGATACAATGTTTTTAACCATAAGCTTTTAACTCACTTGTTAATTAATTAATAAATCAAATTTTATAATTATGAACCTACTTCTTTTCTAATTTTAACGTACCGGAATACATTAACGATTGCGAAACGGATACATCAGCTGTATTGATATATGTTGTGTAACGTAACGAGGAAATGGAACTAACGTATGGCTTCTGCGCAAGCGCATTACGATACAGATAGGGATAAGTGTTGATTTTTAAACTGCTTTTTGTCTCTATTAAAAACAAAAATCATCTCTACATTTAAATGGCAATACATTTTTCTTAAGTAAATTTGTTTTATTGGTTTAAAATAGGGTATTTCATAAGAATAAAACGACAAAGGGATTCAATATTCTATTATTTTGTTGTCGTTATATCTGGTAGTTTTGTACATTAATCATGTTATTTTATAGAAGAACTTGCATTCCATATTTTAAATAATTTTCAAATCCCGGTAATCATGTTGTGTTCTAGTCCGGACCTGTTTGTGTGTTAAATATAATGCCACGCCATTTTAACAGCTATAAACCTAAGTTAAAAGGGCCAGACAAAAGGGTTTAAGTAGCGTTTTGGAGATTTAAGCAGGTTGTGTATGCATACAACAGGGTTATTTAGGCTTGTTAAAGATAAAATTTAAATTAAGCGAAAACAATAAACAGTACGTGGATGTTAGAGATATTAGCGGTTTATAAAATTCTTACGTACCGGATGTTACAAATTACACCCCTAAACTTTTTATTTTTTATTGTACAAAATAAGCAAAAATTTAAATTATTTGGTTAATTCTGTAGTTTTTGAATTAGATATCGGACTTTAATTATCTTATACCATATACAGAGTACGACTCAAGGTAAGATTTTTTTAAAAGGAACACTTTTTATATTATTTCATCATCAGGAAGATTTTACAAGAAGCTTTAAGGGGTTATATCCACTTAGAAGACTGAAAAAGCTAATTTTTAAAGAATGTTTTTTAAAATGCCCTCCTAATTTATTAATTTAAAATTTGGTACATATATTCTGTATACTTTAAACAATACCTTGCCATATTTAATTTGTCAGAAAAAATATTTTAAAAGCCCCTGTAGCCGAAGACCGGCTGTTCCTCTAAAAAAACCGTTTTGTGGTGACCACTTTATATCTCTGGACTGAATTATCTAAAATAAAAAAACATACGTATCTACTTTCAGAAATATCTATACAAAATTATCTACAAATTAATCAAAGGAATAAGCAATACTTTTTTACAAAATGGCTGTTTCTCAAATACAAAAATATATTTCGGACCCTAAATTTTTGCCTTAAATTTTTTAATTAAAAACAAATAATTATCGCAAAAGAAAAACCTTTAATTAATTGATAAGAATATATATCTAAAAACCTTGTGTCAAAGTTTGAAAGCAATTGGTTTTAAAGTTTTCGAGAAATCATGGTCACCGTCTTCGAAGACACTGTTAAGAGAAACACACACAAAGATGTTAAATTAGATCTTAAGATTGTAAAATACAATTAGAATTGTAAGTTTACAATAAATATTTACATTTAAGTATGAATTTACATCGATTTTTCAGCCAAGACTCATGCAAAATGTTGCCGTGACACCTTGATTTTTAATTTAGTCCAAAAATACGGTAAAAAGTTTTTATTCAGTGCAGAATACTTCAATTTTAGAGAAAAATGGTATAATTTTTAATTTTTTTGTATTTTTAAGGAATTCAAGATAGCCAATTAATTTATTTTAGCTCAGAGAATTTGAAAATCCTATCTAGAAACAATTGCATGAAAAACAAAGACTTACGCCATAACCGTTACGTTTTTAAAATGAAACATCCTATTTATTAAACCAGTTTTGAATTTTGTTATCTACTCTTATGCCCAGGTTTACAGTTGTCGATTTCACCTTAGGATCAGTTAAACTCAACTTGTGGTTAAATCTGCCCATTAAAATATATTCCTGTCAAGTCAATGCCAGCAATAGTGACAGCAATATATTTAAAATTTGCAGGTTCAACCACCAGTTGAGTTCAACTAAGCTGAACTGCCAATTGCAAAACTGGGCATTGGTGTATTTTTAATAAGGTAGGTTTTATCTTATACTGTTTTTGAGTTATTGACGCCTAAAGAGTCACCTTTTTAGCCCATAGGACTTCATTAAATATATCAATATTAAATAATGGTAATGCAAGTGATCACCTGCGCTACTTTAAAGTCATTGGGATTTATACCAATTGATAGATTTTATATTGGTTTTTAATAATAAATTTTTAGATAAAAAACTGCAGATAGTAAAACTATCTTACATGTGTTAAGAAAATGAAAGTGAAACAAAAAAGAAGATTATAAAAAACTAAAATAAAATCTACTAATAGATAAAAGTTTCAATGACTTTGAAGTATCATGTATCACCTGCATTTTATATTGATATACTTATTAAATTAAATAGAATAAGTCGACAATGTGGCTGTTTAAGCACCAATAACTAAAAAACAATAAAATATACACATGCATAATAACCTTATTAAAAACCACTCAGAATTTACCATACAACCTAAAAATGTTATGATAGAAAGGATGTTTTGTTTAAAAATGCAACAACTATGGCGTAGGATCTTTGTTTTTCAACCAAATGTTTTTTTGTTAGGTATTTTTAATTTTTCGTGTTAAAATACATCGATCTGCCATTTCTTATAAAATAGGAAAAAAGTCAGAAAATATACCGTTTTCCCCTTAAATGGAATACCCTGTACAATCGCTGTGTAGTAAATGGAAACCAAACCGCGATAAATACCTTGAATCCCTTCTACCATTCTGCTATGTACTCTCCTACAATTCACCGCTGCAAACAGCACGAGCAGAACGAGATCAGGGACTCCTTGCTTACCGCTTTAGTTTTTCGTCCGACAGCGACGCGAATACCTCACATCCCACCACGAATACTTGCTATGCTTTTAATTTCCCATGGTCGGCGAGTTTGTTTCCACACCTGTATATTTGTCTTAATTTTGTTTGATTAAAAAGTGCTTTTGACTTGGACGTAAATTTCTGATCTAAATGTTATTAGTTTTGTCCTTTACGATTTGTAGTATTTTTATCCTTTTAATTTACTAAAAATGGGAATAGCTGTGTTTAATTATGAATAGAAAAAAATTGTTTAGAATAAATAATTTCCTTTAGTTAAGTAATATTTTGTTATTTTTTAAGCCTATTTGGTTTAGACTTATTTATGCTCTACGCATTCGCGCTTCACCAATTAAACCATCAAACCTTAAGCAACTTTTTTTTCTTAGTCGCTTGTATGATTTTTTTTTTGTTTTATTGCAACTTGCATTGTCACATAAACCAATAAAATCAATATAAAGCAGCGTCCACACCTTGCAACAATTCGCCAAACATTGGTCCAAACAGACCAACCTATTTGCGCGTTCCTTTGATGCAAAAACCGACCAGCTCTGAATCATTCCCAAGCCCTTGAAACGACGTAAATTCCGTCCACGTCCACGTCCACGTCCTCGCTATATGGAGCTACGTGGCGCGCTATTCGGCGCGACTAATTGTTGCAAGTCTGCACGCAGCATAGGATACGGTCAAGCTTTTTGTTATATGTTGTTAAATAACAGAAATATTGGACTTTCTTGGATCATTGAACCACCCCAAAAATGTTTGTCTGCAAAAGGGTTGGAACTGTCAAGACTGTTTGGCTACTAAGAAAATATATTCTAATAGTAACACAATATAAAATTCAGTTTTTAAAAATGAAATAAGTTTAGTTTAAAATTATTTTATTTTGGTACCTTCCAAAGCCACTATGAGTCAAACTTCATAGTAGTACCTCATCACTTTTACATACGTTGAGAGCCGACAAACTTTTAGCTTTTACTAAATGAAGAAGATCTGTCACCCACGTGCTCTTAGACTATTTAAAATACACTAGTGGAAAAAAATTAAAGAATGCAAAAAAACATTTTTTGACGTTTTTATAGTAGCTGTATTTCGCTTATAAATGGTCGTACTGAAATTTAAAAAAAAGCTCAAAGCTTTTAGTTTTAGGGTCTTGCGATAAAAACATTTTTTAAGCAACGTGTACCGCGCAATCCTAATGTATGCCGAAAATCATTTAAACTATAAATCGTTTTCCTTTAATTCTTTTTTAAAAATTTGATCAAATAAAAAAAACAGCTTAAGAGGATGCCCTAGCACGTTAAATTGAGCTAAAACGCGATTTACTGCCGTTTTTCAAATATTTTTTGAGAAAAAGTAGTATATAGAAAAGTTTCTTAAAATTATCCAAATATTATCGGAAAGTTGGTTATTTTTACGGTTTGGTAATTTTCGGAAATTTTATGTGTTATTTATTTACATTACCAAACATAAATTAACTTTCCGATAATCTTTGGATCATTTAAAAAACTTTTCTATATATAACTTTTTTCAAAAACAAATATTTAAAAACGGCAGCGAATCGCGTTTTAGCCCAATTTAACGTGCTACGGCATCCTCTTAATGGATTGAATTAAAACTTTGTGGGGTTTTTGTAGGCATATTAAACTGTAAAACGAACACTTAACATTCCTAATTTTTTCGATATTTTTAATTAAGCGCTTGATAATCCCAAAAGCCTTTATTTTCTTGATTTTTCAAATTAACGTAAAAAAATTAATCAACTATTCAGAATTTCAAAAACCTCCTTAACTTTCTTGTGCGATTAGCGGTTGCTAAAATATTAATGGTTAAAGACAAAAAGATCCGGTTTCATTCAAAGTACAATATCACTGCAAGAAGTGGTCATATAGAACTATAGAACCTATAGAAATTAAATTAAAGTCTAATAAATGAGTTATATGCTCCAAATAGTGGTCAAGTTAAAAAAAAACAAGTTTATACAACAAAAAAGAACCAAAAACAAATTTTACGTTGCTTATTTTTTTTTATCAAGAGACCCCAAACTAGAAACTTTAAGCTTTAAAATGATTTTTATAAAATTGCAGTATGATCTTTTTAGGCCAAATACAGTCACTTGAAAAACGTGATGTGTATATCCTTTAATTTTTCCCACTAGTGTATATAAATCTTAAAATCAGTCTTTTACACAAGAAAGCCCTTTGAGTATGGAAAGCCTTTTGAGTATGAGACACACAAAAAGTGAAACAGTTTTATCATAAAATTTTGTTCTTTTAAATCAATTTGGCGAAAAATGTCAATTTTCCACCGGGATATTTTGTAACATTTTTGAACTAAATATTTGATCTTATGCTTTATATTTTATTTGAGCATTAGGGAGCAATATTTAGGTAAATATAATATATTTTTTTAAGAAAACTTAAAAATTACGATTCGTCTTGATTTTGTATGTTTTCCATAAAAACAAAACTAATATTGTATTTAAAATAAATACTTGAATATATTTATGATAACCCAAATAATAAAAAAATATAAACAACTTTATATTAAATATTTATTTATAAACGTAAACAAGATATAATAGTTTTATTTACTTATTTATACAGACAACGGCTTCATTAAATATATCCTGAAGAGAAGATGTAATTTCACTAATAACATCACCAGCACATCCTTGAGTAACGTCACTAATAATGGTCTTTACCAACTCTATGACTTGGTGAATATCATCGGACACCACAGCAGGTACTTTTTTAACAGTCTCGATTATGGTTCCAACGAAACCCAAAAGACACGTAAGTTCGTCACTGGAACATGCTTTTAAAGTATCAGCCTGGCCCTGTATATCATCCCTTAGGTCAGTAAGTTGGCTCAGGATGGTTTTTACTTCAGTTAGTACCTTGGGAACTTCACCAACAGCACAGGTACCAATATCACCGGTGACTTTTTCAAAGGCAGCTTCAGTCGCAGGCCGTTCAGCGTCGATGCATGCAATCACAGCTTTTCCATCATCAGTAGCGCCATCTTTTAATCCATCGATAACTTGAAGAATAACGACATTTAATTGTTTGCCTATGGAGACGGCTTCTGCAACAATTTTTTCTTTGATTGTGTCTTCATTTTTTCGATGTTATCTACGAGTTCGGAAGCTTTATTGAGGAGGGTATTGCTTACATTTAGCACTTTGTCAAGAACTTCTTCAACAATAATTTTAATGCTGTCATCTTTCAGCGTTGGTGACTGGATGCTGAGCTACAAATATACGTTCAATTAAAAAATTTAAATAAAATAGAGTGAAAAAAATTTGGTAATAGGTATAAATATTCTATTCTGACGAACGCTTTCGACCTTAGCTAGGTCTTCATCAGGACGACACTAAAAGTATTATAGTTTAGTTAAATTAATAGAATTGTGTGTTTCCATTGGTAGATGTTAATATTTTTGTGTAATTTATCTTTGATTGTGATTATTAATAGAAAAGCAACACAAACAGATCACTCTAATCATCCATACTGTATAAAATGTCCGCCTTCTACAGTTAAATTTATAGAGCCCTGTCACTATATATTTGATTCGTAATAAAAAAATCTGTATTTACGTGCTTTTTTTTAAAATGACGGTAAATAAATGCCCTTAAGTTAGCTGTTTATACTTGGTGGGTAGGTATTAGGTCCAAGAAAAAGGTCAGCTAACCCTGTTGTGTTGTCTATTAGATTTTACGAAAATATTATACAAAAATGCATACATATTTGTGAATACAAATAAAGTCACAAATTTGGCACTGTTCAAGCGTTTTTCCATTCTAAATATTACACTGATTTAAAATAAAATCGACTATACTTTTTTATCAAATTATATAAAAATATTGTTAAAAATCATTAAAAATCCTGTGAAAGCCACAGCACTTAATAATATTGTTAAAAGGTGCTGTATTTAAATTTCCCATATGAATAACATGGGAAAGTTTGTTTTTTTGAGTTTATAATTTTATAAGTCTGTAGTTGTGCATTAAAAAGGCTGGACCAAATCATTTTCTTGTAATAAATTGATGATCAATATAAACATTCCTTATATCTGTTTTTAAACCGACGCGTTTCTAAGTTATTCAACTTTAAAATATAATTTATAATATTTTCTCATTTTTTTCCAATTTATCAAAAAATTTTGTATTTTAAATTTTTGACAGTTTAGTTCAAGGATTTGTAAAAATAAAAAAACACAGGAACACAAAAAATGTTAAAAGTTTGACAAAATTTTCGATAAACTTTATAGTTTTGTCGAAAAATTCGAAAAAAACGCGTCAGTATATCAAAAATTATAAAGGAGCTTTTTGTAGAGCGTTAATTTTCATAGAAAAGAATAATTTCGTTTAGTCTTTTTGATAAACCATTAAAGAGTAATAAAATTATAAACTTAAAAAGCAAGCTTTCCCATGTTAATGATATATGAGAAATTAAAATGTGTCATGCAGCACCTCCTAACATTAATATTAATAGCTGTAGCTTTCACAGATTTTTTTATCATTTCCAACAATATTTTCGATATAATTTAGAAACAAAAAAAATCACATCCCTGATATTTTCTGATAGCAGATATATTTTTAAAGTAAGTCCATTTTCAATAAAAAATGTTTATTCGTTGTATAAAATAATAACATAATAAATTAGAGAGACGGAGTACCAAGACAAACAGACAACAATGAGAGAATGTTTTTTTTTATTTACACACTTAATCATAAAAATATACTAAGCTTTGAGGGTGCAATTTATTTTAGGTTTAAATACTTGTTCTGGCAAAGAAAATAGAAACGATTAACATAAGTAGTTTACAGTTTTTAATAAAATATCATAGTACACGAATAAAAAAACTCAGAAAGTTCAAAAATGTAATACTTACATTGACAGCGAAAAGAACAACAAAAAGGGAAGAAAAAACTTTAAAGTTCATGATACTGTTTTCAGTTCTACTTAATCCAATAAAAAGATATAAATTTTAAAACGCATAGTGCGCTATATATACTTACCTATTATCTTTATCATGGGTAAAATCATAATATTTTTTTCGTCTTAAGTGGTTGCGTGAATAATACTCAGGTGTTTGCTTGTGGTTATATTTGTTAAACGAGGTATTTATCTAATATTAAAAGTTATCTATGTAAACAAAAAATAAAAATAAAAGATGCAAACAATTATTAATTTTTGATTAAAAGACATTTTTTTAAAATAAATTATTATATTTGTCAATAAACCATACATATCCCAGTAGATCCTTAATACCTACCAAACTACTTAGGGGACGTTCAAAAATTACGCGAGGGTTTTTTTAAATTTTTTGAACCCCTCTGTCCTTAGTGAGATTGGCTTTATTCTCCATCCCCGTCCCTCAATCTTACGTCAGATTTTTATATGTAAAAAGGTACCATATTTTAAATTAAAATTATAATACCTAATTTTAAACAGATAAAAAGCCTTCAACCCTGAAAGTGTGACTTGACCAAAGCTCGTGAATTTTTTCCTGAGGAAGAAAAATTACGTAATATTTGCATAGACCCTCTCCCTTCACGGTAAGATTTGGTGAGATTCAACTCGACCCCCCCTAAAAGCTCACGTAAATTATGGACGCCCTCTTACTAGTAGCAATCCTATATGTATAAAGATGGGTCGTGAAAAACTTTAGCCGTTTATTTTTGGGAGCATTCCTTGAAAGCCTATTTTATTGTTTCCAAAACATTCACTGATGTCAAAAATTATGTTGCTAATTTAAGCAATGTAACAGCTAGTTTGTTAGCGTTGTTCATAGATCGTTTAAAATAAAATTTCAGGTTAATGATTACACAGCAATACAAAAAAATGTGCTGCTCCAAAAAGCAGACCATGCTATCTTTATGGTTTTTGGGTCGCTAAACTCGAATCTGAGGTCGGTTTGACCTCACGCGGTCACAGTCAAGGTCTTTTAAAGTAAAATTCTCAAAGTTCATTAAAAATCGACCACAATCGTAATATCTTTATGTTTTTGGAGACGCTGAATTTGAATTCGAGATCAATTTGACCCCATCAGGTCATAGTCAGAGTCATTTTAAGGTCAGCGATCCAAAAACCCTTAAGATATCATGATTGTTGTCCATTTTCGATAACTTCTGATGATTTGACCCTGATAAGACCTGGATCTTAACTTGATGGATTCAGCCACCCTGAAAACATAAATATACCATGATTGTGAACTGTTTTCTAACAAATATTGATGATTTGGCCTTAATAGACCGTTATCCTTGACCCAATCTGGTCAAGAGGTCAATTTGACTTTGGATTCTAACAACCTAAAAATACCATGATTGTGTTCTGTTCTTAATAAACCCTGATGGTTTAACCTTGTAATGACCTTAACCATGACTTGATGGGGTCAAACTGACCCTGGATTCGGATTTAGTAACTTCAGAAACATAAAAACACTACGATTGTCGTCTATTTTCGATACATTTTGAAGATTTAACTTTGAAATGACCTTGATCATGACCTGATGGGGTCAAAGTGACCCCAAATTCAAATTTAGCGACCCCAAAAACATAGAGATATTATGGTTTGTCTTTCGAAGCAAAAACTTTTTTGTGTGAGTGTGTTATTGTTATGAGCTCCTAATGCCTTTAAGTATTAAAACTCCTAAGTGTAGGTATGTAGGTATTCAAATGTCGTAACATTTTACAGCATTTTCGGTTCAAATAACAAAAATCATGTTTACTCCGAAAGCAATCAAATGCTTCCGGCGGAATCCCATACCTAATTTGTAGCAAAAATATCCCTTAAGCGAAAAGTTTAAGGCTTCGTCCACGATACAAGCGATGAGAAACAAATCTCTGCAGCGCTGGCCGGTACTGGCTATCATGGTTTGTGGTAACCGTTAACGTAAGCGAGTGAGCGTAATTTTGGAATTAGTTTAAATACAGTGCTTGTCTGAATTCAGGACCCCCTCCTAACTTTTAAATTGTTTGGGATTTTTTAATAAGAATTTAAGGGTTTCCAGTGGCATTCATGTGACGTTTGGTGCTCAGCCGCTCATTGCTCACCGTTTGTATGGTAACCGAGGCCTAAAGAATAGGAACTTGGCGTTCTGTAGTACCTTGCTGGGTGTTTAGTATCAATGTTTGTTGTCTTGAGTTTCTAGGTGAGTCCCAGATAGTTGCTCTTGATATATCCAAAGCTTTTGACCAGGTCTGGCATGCCGCACTTCTTAATAAACTTCTCTCCTATGGTCTTTCAACTAAACTCTGTACTTGGATCTCTAGTTATCTATCTGATCGACGTATATCAGTTATTGTGGACGGCCATTCTTCAGGCTTTCACCAAGTTAATGCTGGAGTGCCTCAGGGCTCGGTTCTGGCACCAACATTGTTTCTTCTTCACATCAACGACCTTTTCTCGTCCACAACTAATTCCATTCATAGTTTTGCCGACGATAGTACCCTTCACTCCAGTTTTCAGGTTCCCAAACCCATCACTAAACCTGATTTGGAAAACAAACGCAGAGCGATGCAGATATCTCTTTCGCATGATCTTAATTTAATATTGGATTGGGGCGCCAAAAACCTCGTCCACTTTAATGCATCCAAACACATGTTCCTTGTCGCGAAAAGAGTCATCAAATACTCATCCTCTAGTTATAAGCGGCCAAGTTTTACAGAGCAAAGACAGCTTCAATCTTGTGGGCGTCACATTTGAAAGTAACCTTAACTGGCATAAACACATTGTATCTATAGCCACGGCAGCATCAAAAAGCTTGGATTTCTCTTTCGAGGCAAAAAGTATTTTTCCCCTTCTAATTTATACACCCAAATGTGTCCCAAATCCGACCTCCCTTGGAGTATTGTTCTCATATCTTGGGCATGGCTTCCCCACAACCCTGAGCATTCTGGATTCTATTCAAAGAAGACCTATTCGTCTCATTAATGATCCTTCACTTACAGAAAGGTTTCCCTCTCTTGCCCATCGTCGGGCTGTGGGGGATCTATCGCTTTTTATAGGTACTTCCATGGCTTCTGCTCTTAAGAATTGTTCAGTATAGTTCCTCCACTCATGATTCCCAACAGAGAAACTCGTGGTTCCGCGCGTATGCATCCCTATACGGTCCAACTGGACAGGCCCCGAACTTTTCACTTTATTCGTTCTTTTATCTTTAGAGTTTCTAGAAAGTGGAACCTGCTGCCCGCGGAGGTCTTTCCTTCCCCCAAATCTTCAAGTATTTAAGTCCCTCTTACCTCGCTTAAGACACCCACGGTACGTTAGTATTTAGGCTTTTAGTCTTCGCGGATTGTCCAAAGATTAAAAAAAAATAAACAACGTTTTATTTAAATAAAAAGGCTTTTTTCTAAAATAAAGTAAAATCCTATTATTACTTTATATTTAAAAACCCGTGTCTTAAAAATGACGCTCTTTTAGAGTTGTGTTTCTTTAGATTTTTTTCAATAAATATTTCACCGGTGTCTCATGACATTTAAAACACCACATATACAAAAAAAGTAAATATAACATTCAGAATAAGAATTACCTTCGTAACTTTTATACCATATAAATTACTATTAAACAGTTATGAACTTAATACGAAGAGAAATTTAAAAAGCACTGCTAATTAAGCCAACACAAGAGTAAAAAAATTCAAAAGTTTTATTTGTATAATTTATTACAAAAATTTAAAAATTTACCCGGTGTAATTCTATACGGTTATTTACCTCAGACAAAGGACACGAAAATAAAATTACACAGTAAAAAGAAAAGCTTAGATAATACTGATTCAAAGGTCTTTTGAGAATCACAGGAAACGAAGCGTAAGTAAAAGAAGTAAATACAAAAAAGCAAATTAAACGGGCTCTTTTTAAAATTTATTTCCTAACAAAAAGTTTAACATAAAAATCCTCGTCATCAAACAAAGAGGTCCGTATTTTGATAGTTTCTACCTATTATGTACAAAATTGAACAATCATTAACAATACATGTTCTGGGTTTTACTATAAATCTTCTAAGTAGCGACTGTTTGTCGACTCTTTGAAGAAAAGTCTAAAAGTAATTTTGTTAAAAAAAAACATATTTTCTGTAGGTCACACTGTAAAGGTAAAAAATCCATATTTGTGAATTAGTGTTCCTTATGTTAAATTGTGACTGAGAAGTAGTGGGATAGGAACAACAAATCAAACTTCTAATTAATAGTTTGCCGACGTTTCGACGTTTATTGACGTCTTTTTAAGGCTGGAAGAGATGTAATTACTTTAGCAGTAATATGTAACAATTCAACAACACTAACCAAATAAACAATTTAAAAAAATTTATAAACAGTCTTTCATTAATTAATAACTTATATTATTATTATATATGTGTTTTTTTATTTATTTTTTCCCCTCTCTGTTAAGTACCTTAAGAGTTGTGCTTATTAAAATGTATATAACCAAAATATCTAAACTAAATACTTACCGAAAAATTAAAACAAGAAGTTCACGTTAAAAATTGTACTAAGAAAAATAAACGTTTCCATAAAATACACTTGTACAGAAAACATTGATTTAAAATAGACACACATTCAATAAAACAGCGTTGTAAAGTTACTAAACTATTTTAAAAACCCAACAATCACCGAGAATGCATAAATCGGTTGATTATATTTTTGATAACTTAACAGTTGTTTTTTTTACATACCAATACGATGACCGGTATAGAATATATTGTGTTTTTCCGGAGCATATTTAAACGTTTTTATATAAATTTAAAATATGATTATATTGGGTGTTTAAGCCCTGTGTGTCACCTCGGTAATTGACAGTTTTATTGAGATGTATGCAAATCATTTCGCTTATGTTTCTCTTCAAGTAATGTTTTTCTCGGTCAACAATAGATACTGCACCGAAATTAAAATTGTGACCGGTTGCAAAATGGTGTTGAGAGAGAGCGGTCTTTTCTTTTTGTTCATGTTGATTACTCTGCAGTCATACTGATGTTGGTACATTCTGTTTTTAAGGTGTTGCTTAGTGATAATAGTGTAGCATAACTCACAATTATTATGACATGGCACTTTGTAGACCAGATTTGAACACAACTCAAGTGGGGTGGGTGGTAAAAAAATGTATACAGGATGGTGCATCGCCAGACTGGGAATAGGAAATTCCATATTAAGTTGGATACTTTCAAAAATTGGCTTCTCCATTAATTTTACAACAAAATTGTATTAGACTATCTTATGAAAAATACTTTTTGTTGGTCATAAAATAGTTAGGTTAAACCAAATAATACTCTTAAATTTTAGAAAAATCATACTTTATTATTCATCAAGATTACCAGAAAATGTCCAATTAAATTAATAGAAACTTAATTACAAATTATTAATAAATAAAAATAATACGTCTTGTAATTTGGGTACTTTCAAATGTTGCCTTCTCTATTAATTTTACAACAAAATTGTATTAGACTATATTGAAAACGTTAATAAGGTAAGCTCACACACCAAATTTTGTTACATTCTAATAAGCTGATTAAATGTTATTTAAGAAAAACTATTTGCAAAATTATTGAAAATTGACAAGACATTGAACGGACAATGTATTCGTTTATCAGATATATGCAAATATTTTATAACTAGTTTTTCTTAAATAACTTTCAATTGGTTTTTTAGCAAATAACATAATTAGGTGGGTAAGCTTATCTTATTAATGTCTCCAAAACAGTCTAATACAATTTTCTTGTTAAATTAATAGAGGAGCCAATATTTAAAATTTAAAGGTATCAAAAGTTACATGGGGTTTTCCATGCCCAGTCTTTAACTTTAAAGCATAAAATATAAAAATCATAAAAGAAATGCACACTGCATACACCAAACCAGAAAAGGACTGAATTTTTTTAAACTACATATTTGTCAAAATAAAATAAAACAAAAACTGTTATTTTAAAAATATACAGGTTGTGTTACTTCAAAAGGTTCATAGGAATTTTTTCAAAGCATAAAAAGACGATTATAAAAAAAACAAACATGCAGGCAGTCTTCGTTTAATCGCTACCTGCTAGTGTTTAACACACTATAAGTCAATTTGAACGTATCGAGCTGGCACAACATGTATGTATACCGGGTGTTTTCTACAGATGGCTTCCCCCATAACTTTTGTACCTTTAAGAATAGAAATATGAAATAGGGTAAGAACATTATTCTTTCATTTTTTAAAATGAAACGAAGATAGCTCGTGAGTCTATCGTAAAAGAAAATGTTGTTCCAAATTATTTAGGATTAAATCAGCTGTATTTCGAGAACGGTTTTTCCTAAAAAGCATATAATAGAATAATTCTAAATCACTCATTACACTTATTATTATTTAAGAGATTTACCACAAGATCACTAAATAATAAAGTGGTTTGTGGAAAAAGCGCTACTAAAAAAACCACCCAAGTGGTACCAACTTATTTGGAGTAAAATGATTTTTTATGATATGCCATGATCAGGTTTGGCATGCCGCACTTCTTAATAAACTTCCCTCCTATGTTCTGTCAACTAAACTCTGTACTTGGCCCTCTAGTTATTTATCTGATCGACGTATATCAGTTATTGTGGATGGCCATTCTTCAAGCTTTCACCAAGTAAATGCTGGAGTGCCTCTGGGCTCAGTTCTGGCACCAACATTGTTTCTACTTCACATCAACGACCTTCTCTCGTCCACAACTAATTCCATTCATAGTTTCGCCGACGATGGTACCCTTCACTCTAGTTTTCAGGTTCCTAAACCCATCACTAAACCTGACTTGGAAAAAAACGCAGAGCGATGCAGATATTTCTTTCGCAGAATCTTAATTTAATATTTGATTGGGGCGCCAAAAATCTCGTCCATTTTAATGCATCCAAAACCCAGTCATGTTCGTTGTCGCGAAAATAGTCATTAAATACTCATCCTCCACTTATAAGCGGCCAAGTTTTACAGAGAAAAACACCTTCAATCTTGTGGGCGTCAATTTGAAAGTAACCTTAACTGGCATAAACACACTGTATCTATAGCCACGGCAGCTTCAAAAAGCTTGGATTTCTCTTTTGAGCCAAAAAGTATTTTCCCTTCTAATTTATACACTGTATATGTGTCCCAAACCCGACCTCCCTTGGAAAACTGTCCTCACATCTGGGGTATGGCGTCCCCCACAACCCTAAGCATTCTGGATTCCATTCAGATACAGAAAGGCTTCCCTCTCTTGCCCATCGTTGGGCTGTGGGGATTTAGCGCTTTTTTATAGGTTCTTTCATGGCTTCTGCTCTGAAGAATTGTCCAGTATAGTTCCTCCACTCACGGTTCCCAACAGAGAAACTCGTGGTTCCGCGCGTATGCATCCCTATACGGTCCAACTGGACAGGCAACTTCTCACTTTGTTCGTTCTTTTATCCCTAGAGTATCTAGATTGTGAAACCTGCTGCCCGCGGAGGTCTTTCCTTCCCCCAAATCTTCAAGTATTTAAATCCCGTGTCAACAAACTCCCTCTTACCTCGCTTAAAACACCCACGCTATGTTAGTATTTAGGCTTTTAGCCTTCGTGGTTTGTCCAAAAATAAAAAAAATGCTAAAGAGCACCCCTTATTTGAATATCGAGATATAAAATTGAATTTTACCTCATAAAAGTTAAAATAACCACCTTTAAGAAACACCCAGTATAGTATAGATGTTTCTTTTTGTCAAAATAATAGAAAATAGTAAATAAAGTTATCAAATCCTAAATATGATATTAAAAATACTTTAAATGATATAAATAGCTTTTTTAGTGTGGACTCCCGAACTTTGGAGTGATATGAGAGTTGTATCAAGTGTATAATAATGGAAACTAATACATATTTTTTATAAAATTAGCTACAATGTAATAAAACTTGTTAAATAAATGTTCTGAGATTTATTGTCATTTTATTTTGTTTTTATTTAAAGAAATAGTACTCGTTAAAAGACAAAACAAAAGGATTTGTATTTCGTAGGTGACCCTGCAGTTATACCACGACAACCACCTCATAAAAATACAGGGTGTGTTTTTAAAACTTAGAATTGCTATATTTTCTAAACCACGGCAAATAATAATAAAATAAAAAATATTGGTTCTGTAATACCCGGGGGAAATATAAATGACGTATTTTTGAAACACCTTTATCAACCCCTTAGGCTACATCACCCCCAGTCACTTTATAATTAAATGGCAACACCCCTTTTGTGGCACCTTTCTGGAAAGCTTATAAAAATACTTTTCGTTGGCTATAAAAGTTTTTTTACTTTATTATTCATAAAAAGTACCAGAAAATGTCCAATTAAATTAATAACAAATTATTAATAAACAAAAATAATACCTTTTGTAGAGCTAAAACGCCCGCATAAGAAGTTATGGTTAGTTCTGTTGCACTACGATCAACAACAACGACCAGTTGCTATTTCTTTTTTTTTCGACAAAAATTCTGAAAGAAAACTACCCAAAATTAATCAGATCTTTTCATGAGGGCAGGTTAGCCCTACAAAAAGTATTATTATAATTTATTAATTATTTTCAATTACCATTTGTAAAATGTTTATTTTGTATTATAAAAATATAGGTATACGAATATTAGTTTCTTAAGTTAGCTTCGTCGATCAGTAATCAGATTTTTGTTATCTCTTAAGATATACAGGGTACGACAAAAAGTGTGATTTCAAAAATAAACACCCAGTATATTATTTCACTAGTAAACAAATCTTTTAAACACCTTAAAAAAATATAACATTTAATATCCTTATTTTTATTAGTTTCGAAAATACGACCATTCAAATTTTAAGTTTCTCCAATTTCCCAAGTAGCAAGCTGACGTCAATATGACGTCATTTTTAGGTCGTTTTTGGTCAAAGGACGTCATCAGATCAGAATTATGACGTCATTTTAATGACGTGTTTTTGACGTCGTTGAAGTATCGTCTTTTCGACGTTATTTTTTCGTCATACTAGCTCATAAAAATCTAATGACTTCATGTTTAGAAAACCCGCCAGAAAAATTTTGTGACATTATATAATTCGTGTCAAAATCCAACCAAAATATCATATGACAGAAAAATAAGACTAATAATTTTACAAAATTGAAATAGAAAAAACTTTACGGATAGATGGCGTAATGGACAATAAACTACTACGTTTATTCAACATATTCGCTTTTTATCGCCTACACCGTACCGATGAGACCAAAATAGTTCGAGACCAGTCTGCGGTTGGGGATCTCAATTATCCTTGAAATAAATATCTTCGAATAGTGTAAAAATCTGCATCTCCAGGTTGGACAGTGTCCCGAGAGATGCGACCTTGCAGTGCAAGGAAATTGCACGCAGTAAGGAGTTTTTTCCTATTTCAATTTTCAAATAAAATATCGTATCATTTTAGCTTTTAAAAAAAGTATATGCGTCAATTTTTGTCATCTTAAAGACGTCATTATGGCGTGTCTTTTGTCTGTGACTTAGGGAGGTTAATTTACCGTCATATTGTAGTCGTCTTATGACGTCTTTGCTGACCAAATGTGACCAAAAATGACTAAAAAGAGACGTCAATAAGTCAGCTTGCTGCTTGGGATGTTTGCATTATAGCGTATATTACGACCAATATAATTGTTATGGTTGGTATTAAAAAGTGGACTGTATATTTTCATTTTAAATGTTGAATTTATTTTTTATTACAAAATTACAATTGACGTCTCTAATTACTTGACATATTATTTTTTTCTAACTTTCATGGAAACAAGCTGGTCGTCGGCTGGTCATATTTTCTACAGCTTACTTCTCCATTTTGTGGATTCGGGTCTTAACAATAATTAAATTGCATTTTTGCTTTAAAAATTTGTATTTTCTTGGAAAATATAAATTAAAAAAGGATATGTTAGGAAAATATTTTAATTTAATTTTACTTTTCTGGTACGCTTTATAAACAATAAAGTATGATTTTTCGTAAATATAAGGGCAGTACCTATTTGATTTAACCTCAACTTTTTTATGACCAACGAAAACCATTTTTCATAAGCTTTTCAGAATGGTGCCGCGTAAGGGGTGTTGCCATTTAAGATTTTAAAGTCACTGGTGGTACAGCTCAAGGGGATGATAGGGGTGTTTCGAAAAAATACGTCATTTATATTTCCCCATGTATTATAGGAATAGGATTTTTAAATTTTTTGATATGTGCCGTGGTTTAGAAAACATATCCATTGTAAGTTTTAAAAAACGCACCCTGTATAAAGCCGCGTCCAGAGTTGCAACAATTTGCCAAACATCTGTCCAAACTAACCGACGTGTTTGCGCGATTCTTTGACGCCAAAAAATCGACAAGGTCTGAATCACCGACGAATTATTTGCCAAGCCCTTAAAAACGACGTGAATTTCGTCCACGTCCACGTCCGAGGTATGTGGCGGGGTATGCGGTGCCGGCGTGAAGCAGCACGTTAAAGTACATTTTAACTAAGTAAGTAATGTAATTAAATTACTTCTGATTTTTATTCTCTTCTATCTTAGAAAACGAACTTTCTGAAACTTTGAAACGATCCTGAATAACCCGAGGAACTCTAAATTAATTTAGTCATTTCCTTTTGTTTTGTGTCCCTCTATTGGAAAACAGGAAATAGTCTTTGTTTCTATAAAGGAAAATGGAAAGAGAGGGATGAAGATGAAAATACTTGACATTTTGATTTAATTAAAAAGAAGGCAATTACGTTTGATGTCAATAGTGCCGGTTAATTAGTAGGCTATTTTTAAATAAGGCTTTCAATTTATTTTACACTTTACTAAACTTCAAAGGCCTTGTTCTCTGTTTAATTTAAAAAAATACGTAGGGGAGGTACGGCAAGTCCCTCTCACACAAGTTTAAATTTTGGGAAGTGTCAGTACCATAGGGCTTTATTAAAAATGCATTGATTGCTCAAATCCATTGTTTATATTAGGATATGCTTAATTTTTATAATTAAACGTTTTCAGTAAAATATATTACAGTAGGTTGGATAAGGCCGCCCACCTAAAGTTGACAAGGCCGCCCACCAATTAATATATCTTTTATTTTAGAATAAAACATTGGTAATAAATTAAATTAGTATAACTTTTTATCTAATATTTATTATAAGTCCTAGACATTCCGAAAATTATAGGCATAAGATCAAAAGGTTACACCCAACATAAGAAAATAATATTTAAATTCACTACATAAATTACACATTTTTTTTTAAATCTTTGGACAAACCACGAAGGCTAAAAGCCTAAATACTAACGTACCGTGGGTGTCTTAAGCGAGGTAAGAGGGGTTTGTTGACACGGGACTTAAATACTTGAAGATTTGGGAGGGAAGGAAAGACCTCCGCGGGCAGCAGGTTCCACATTCTAGAAATTCTAGGGATAAAAGAACGAACAAAGTGGGAAGTTCGGGGCCTGTCCAGTTTATTATATTTTTGGTAATTTTATCAAAATCGGCAAGGGACACCTGGAAACATTTTCTTGTGAGTGATAAACATTGGACCTATTACCCGATGGGCGGGTCTTCCCGACCTCCTCTACTTCATTTTAATATATTATATAAAAATGTTACTTTTTTAACCTATTCAGCTGCAATTTTAGTGTTTTGTTTTATCGCCTAATAAATTTGGTTTAATTTTAAATATATACAATTAAATAGCAAAAACCCAATCGTTTAAACCAAAACGTCGAATTATTAAACATTTGACTTTTTCTCCCTTTACTTCTTGTGATATTTTATCATCTTGTAAATAAATAAAAAAAAACTATATTTTAAATTAATAATAATTATAAAGTCGTATAAGTCAGACATTAAAACTATTAAATTTAAGGGCGTTGAAAAAACATAGTATGCTACACATGCAAAAAGTGCCTTTTTATTTATGTAAGGGACTACCACCCCTTTAAACCCTTCATAGAAAAATATTACTTTTTGCACTTGTGACATAAATTACTATTACACACCGACTAAAAAATCGTATAACGTGTTTTCTTATTGGTCATGTTTCTTCTGATATATAAATGTTTTTTTACGCCGACGTTGTTACTTGACAATTACGTGATATTTTTATTGTCTTGATAACTAAATTAATAAAAGAGATTTGGCTATTAAAACTAAGACATTTTTGTATTAAAGCTGGATGTCAGGCATATGGAATAATTTTAAGGCATGTCTTTATTTGAAAACTGACTGAAAAAAATTTAATCAGTTTCTTTTAAAACACTTTTAAGTTCTCCTAAACAAAAACAAATTTATAAAAATACAATTAAAAATAACACATAACATTATCAACATTAAAGAAATGTTTAATTCATAATAAAAACATCCACTTGTCAACAGGACATCATTTGCATTTTAGAGTAAATTGTTTTTAATATTGGTTCTAAATACTTAACACTAACAAAAATAAACATTGTTGCTTTGATAAACAATTGATATCTATCTTAAAAATAAAAAAATTCCTGCACTTTAAAAATATAATTATTCCAGGTGTACACCATCACCTGACATGTACTTTAAACCAAGTGGTTAATTGCCAAGTTTTTGTTTTTACGATAAAAAGCTATTTACATATTTTTAAACAAATCGAAAGTATTTTTAAGGTGACAAAAAAATTTCATACTGGTTTCATCTCCTCAATATTAACATTAGGAAATCTATCTTCGAGACTAACAGTAAATTTTACTAATACACATACTTAAAACTAATTTAATTCCCTCCAAAAAAGCTGTAAATCTGTCGTCAAATAGCCGTTTTCATATGATCGGGCTTTGAACATTGAACTGTTTTTTCAATTTTGTTTTGTTAGTTTGAATTTTTATTACTACAAATATGGATACAGTTGAACCTCTATAACTCGAGTCTCCACAAGTCGAAATTCCCTCTAAGTCGAAGTTTATTGATGTCTCTTGCTCATTTGCTACAATTGACACTTATATTCTTTAACTTAAAATCTCTTTAACTCAAATTGGCGGTTCCTTGAGTTTCGAGTTATAGAGAGATTCCACTATATTTAAATAAATCTTTGTTCCCATTAGCCTCTAAATACCACTAACTCAAAAACATACATTCTAAGATAACTTCTCACGCAGCAAGCTGACGCCCTATTGACGTCTTTTTTAAGTCATTTTTGGTCAGCAAAAACGTCATAAAATGACGACAAAATGACGTTAAAATGACCTCTCTAAGGCACAAACAAAAGACGTCCCGTTAATAACGTCATAATGACGTCTTTAGAATGGAGGAGGAAAATATATTAAATGTAAAAATGGGTATGACTATTTTTAATTTTATTTTTTGTATCTATAATTTTGTTTCAGGAATCTCAGTTTTATCAGTCAGCAAAGAACTTTCGTCAAAATCACCGCACCAACAGTCTTCCGTAGGATCTTTTTCCGATAATACTGCATCTCTTCAACAACTCCTGCAACAAAGAGAAGATGAAAATCGGCAGGAAGTTGAAAGACTGACGTCAGAGATTAGGGCTTTAAAGCTACAGTTGTTACAATTTACCAATGGTAGGTGTAATTATTGATTTAACGTATTTTAGGCGAAACGTTTAAAGTATTATCTATACAGGGTGGTTTAAAAGTTAAGTCATTTACACTCTTCACAAAATTTAGTGCACGTGCTAGATTTTTATAAACTTTAATCAGAACCGTATTAACTGTTTGAGGCGACCTAGGCTAGAATTCCTGAAGCGCCTATTTTCTACCAAAAAAATTTTAAAGAACAAAAAGAAAAAAAAGGTCCTTTTGTTCGTAGGGTCTATATTGAGAGACCCGTAATAAAATAAAATTTGATGACAAAAAAAGGTCATTCCTTGCTTTTCGCGCCTATCACAGTTAAATTATTCACCAAAAATCCCCACTCGACCTAAAGTTTTTTAAAAACTAACTCCTCTGTCTGCCGCCTATTTTTTCATGGCACCCTAGGCTGTAGCCTAGTCAGCCTAATGGATGATACGGCCCTGACTTTAATAAAAAAATGCTTTATTGTAAATGGGCATATCTTTTTTAATTAATAAGTTATTAAGATAAATAAAAAGAAAATGTAAAGAAAAGATAAAGCTATGACTATGTTATTTACTATTACCAATAGATCCTAGAGAATAATAAAAATAATAAATAAATAAAAAGAATAATAATCCAAATATAGCGGTATGAATATTCATGGTAGACTCGTCAAAAGGAGCTCTCCTAAATAGGTTTTAAAAGGGTTATTATCTCGGTTATTATCGTGAAATCCAGTTCATTGATGACCTATGCACTATAATCATGTAGAATTGTAGAATCACTGTCTTAAGATTTAAAAACTTATTTGTGAATCACTCTGTATAAACACTTTTTAATGAATTGGCTTCTCTTTAACGCTGCTAAAATATGTAAATGACTTAACTTTAAGGAGAGCAGCCTGTACATTGCACATTTCAAGTAAATCTTTTGAATGTACAAGTCAGTAATAAAATTCAGTGAAATAAAAAAAGGCTTAACTTAAATAAGCAGATTTAAATGTTTAATTAAAACGTTGTTCACAAATCCCAGCAAGTTGTCGAATGCCATAATTGTTGCATTTCTGCAAAGGACCTTTCCAATTTCCACATTAAATTATACAGATTGAGCAGCTTTCCGGACGCGCGCACTGGAAATATCCTGTTTTGATAGGAAATTTAGAGCACATATTGCCGGGAAATGGAGATTATGTACATATTATATAGTATATTATTCGATTGATACGATCTGCTTACAATGGTTTGATAATAGAAATCCGGGATGCGAATGAAAACATGTTGCTATAAATGTTCATGTTTATCGCGTCTGTTATTTATTATAAAGCAGGTATGTGCATAGCAAAAGTTTAAATGACAGTTTAAAATTGCACACATTGGGCCATATGAATAAAAAGAAGCAAATGCTTATACTTATAAAATTTAAAGTAAATGCTTGCACTTTTTATTTTTATTTTTTTTACTTTAAGATGCCAGAAAAACGCGTAAAAAAGCAGAAAAATGGTCAATGTAAAATAGGAAAATATGAAGAAGCATATACAGAAGTATAACAAGAAACATCATTACAAAGAGTTGCAGAAATGTAAGAAGTTAATCGTATATTTTTGTTGCGGTATATTCGAAAACGGGATAAACAAAATAATTTATACACTTTGTATGTGTCCCAAATCCGAACCCTTTGGAATATTGTTCTGGCGTCTCCCTCAACCCTTAGCATTCTTGATTTCATTTAAAAGGAGCCGTTCGCCTTATTATTGACTCATGACTTAGAGAAAGGCTTTTTTCTCTCGCCCCTTCGTGGGGCGGTGGGAGATTTATCACTTTTTTATATGTTCTTTCATGGGTTCTGCTCTGAGGAATTGTTCAGTATAGTAATTTCTCAACTTTTGCTGTATTTTTTTATATAGTGAGCATTTGCTCATACTTATAAGCAAAAGCATTTACTTTAAATTTTGTAGGTATAAGCATTTCCTTGTTTTATTCATATGACCCAGTGAATTAAAAACAAAAATATTTGTATTGTTACAGGGGTTTTATCTCTTTACCCCTGTATATTGTCACTCCACCACTTATGGTTAATTACAGTGAGCTATAGATATTTTACAGACCAGCCTACGGCACTACAATTCGAAATTACCATAGTTAACCCTCATTTAGATCCGCAGTGGATAGAAGCATTTTTTGGATTTCTACACCTTGCGCAGTAAACAAATCTTTGTTCGTTCTTTTATCCCTACAGTTTCTAGATTGTGGAACCTGCTGCCCACGGAGGTCTTTCCTTCCCCCAAATCTTCAAGTATTTAAGTCCCGTGTCAACAAACTCCCTCTTACCCCGCTTAAGACACCCACGGTACGTTAGTATTTAGGCTTTTAGCCTTCGTGGTTTGTCCAAAGATTAAAAAAATAGGAAAGGGGTTCAAGTGGTACCTTAATTTAAAGGGCTTTTAATTATCTCATTAACATACTTTTGTTTTTTAAAATCGGTTCAGTAGTTTCTGAGAAAATGTTTAAATACCTGGTGTCTTTAGCCCCTGTAACTTTTCACCTAAATGTGCAATATTTCATAAACTCAGTGGTTTTTTGTTTCGTCTAGTTTAGTTATACATATTTTTAACTTTTGATTAAGTATGCCATTAATACGATAAAACTGTTAATTTTGGCCCAAGGGGTCACGGAAAGATGGATGTAGCTATTTATTTTGCCGTGACTACTTGGTCTTAAAACTGCATTACAACTTTTATCAAATTTATATTACTATAGATTAACAATTAAAAAGCTAAAATATTTTGAGCTTAGGTGTCAAAAAATAGCAAACCAAGTGTCATTTTACTTAGAATGACGTTTCCTTACCAAATAAATAAAAATATACCAGGTGCCTCATTTTAAATAATACATCTGAGGTCGTTTTCGGCTAAACCGGAAGTAACAGAAAACAACTGAAATTATAAAATACTGCACATTTAGGTGATATACCTACGTAACTATTTTTTTAAATATTCTAAAAAATAAAATAGTTACAGGGGCTAAAGACACCAGTTATTTCAGGCACATTTTCTCGAAAAGTTTGTGTTTGGGGGGTTACCTTAAACAAGTCAATTTTGACACAAAAATTTGTCCCCCGAAAAATAGAAATTAACGTATTTTAGGATTTTTGTATAAGTATACAAATAATCGAAGGATTTGGATTGAAATATTTAAAATGCACTGTATGTGTTATTATATTTGGTATAAAACAAAAATCGAAAAATAAAATTAAGTAAAAAAAAATACACGCTAATTAACAACCGTTAACAAGTTCGTTATATTGCCAGAATTTGACCAATTTAAGCATTAACAGGAAGCGTGTTAAAAGGCATCAAATAATAAATGTGCAATGCGCATTGATATTTCTAAAGAGGCAATTCCACTAAGGCAACACTAGGCAAGATATCGCATCCACCATCGCATTTTAATATTGTTATAATTATTTTAAGAGTTATAAAATGTTTAAATAATATTTATTATAATTTCTTTGAATTTTATTAATAATAAACTTTTCATTAATAGGGTAATCTATTATTAAAATTATTAATAAATAAATAAAATTTAATATGGTATGCGATATGTCGCCAAATGTTGCATTAATGGAATTTCGCCTTAACGTTTAAGAAAATGTAGACTGTAGCATAAAAAATGAAACTATGAAGCGGAAATGCAGAAAAATTTATTAAATCTTAATACTTGCCTGGAGTTTTAACAAAAACTAATGATATGTATCCCACCAACAACAGAAATGTGAAATAGGTGAGCCAAGTTCAATATTAAAATATGCTCGACTGCGGACACCGCCAAAAAAAATGAGTGCCAAGTTCCGTACAAAATCCAAAATATGTATAATCTAGGTTAGATTTGACTTGACCAGTTTTTATCAGGATTTAAAAATCTTTAAATAAGTTGAATTTTGTACCGATATTATTTTTATAAAAATAAATATTATATTTTTTTTTATTGGGTTTTTTCCTTTAGTCTAATGCGCATAATTTTTTTATTTAGAAACATCGCAATGTCTAGGGTATTTTGTTTAGAATAAAATTAAAAGCAGATTTTATTTTTTTACCTTACAAAATCCCCTTTACCCAAATATTGTAATATTACACTTATTATTAACAAAATTATTTTTAAAGACCCAAAGCCAGAGTAAACAACGCCAGCTCTCTCCCTTCCGGTCATATAACCGATATCTCTTATAAGCTTTTCAGGAATTCGTCGTAGAAACCTCTGGATAGTCGAGCTTTGTAGCTCCCACAAGTTCCTAGCACATGTCAATAGCAAAGCTATGAGATGCATAAATTGCGGCTATCTTTCCAAGAACTACTACTGGTATCGCGCATAACCGGTTTTTTCAGTATTGACGTCACCCGTAGCGCCCGCCTCCGTTCTCCGCCATTGAAAAATACCTCGTGCAGTACGCCAAACAGAAAAACATCAGGTTATAGGAATCTTCACTCACAGCGTCTAGTTCCAGAAAAAAGATGCCCTTTTAATTTAGCAGTGAGTTTCCTATCTTCCTCGGGACACCAGTACGTCTTCTACATCCTCCATGCACGATTCACGTGAGAGCCCGGTATAAGCTCTCTTTTAACGTCTAATCACCGAGAACGAACGAAAACTGTTTAACACTTTGTATCTTCGAAATCCAGGTGACGACTAAGGTTAGTGGTTGGGTTAAATCGTCATATTTTAGCCTCAGGATTTTGTGTAGCATTTTTCTCGCACCTTCTAGAGACACCCTGTATAGAAAAATTAATATATGGCATAAAGACTTTTTGCGGCATGAGGCTTTAAACTAAACCAAGTTTTCCCAATCCACTATTAACAGAGGATTCAATAAAAAATGCGTATTCTTTGTTTTGTGTTTTTTAAATTGTTTGGTAAATAAAAATTGTCTTATGTTGTTTCTATACGAAAATATCATATTCATTAAATTAAAACAAGTACTTCTATCATTTAAAAAATATATTCATAATATAACTAAAGTTGACGCACAACTATTTTAAATACCAAATGGGTAATAAAATAAAATTTTCATTTCAAAGAGCTAGTTTCAAAGTGTAGAGTCGCCAAAATTAGATTTTTATTTTATATCTAATTAAAACAGTACAAAGAATTTTTACATTTGAATGTTTCTTACGTTAGAACAATCTGTTATGGTTGTAGTCATGGCCTACAAAGTAATTTATAAACTTAGTATTTAAAAATACAACTATTGGGACATTTATCTCACTATTGTATTAAAAAGTAGAAAAAAGATTGTACAGGGTTATTTATTTTAAAGTAAAAAGGACCTTTATTTTGAACTTCCCTGTACTTTTTAAAAACGAATATAGCAATTTTATGTTTTTTTTCCATAAAATTTAAATCATTAGATTTATCAGAAAAATATTTGAAACAAAAACAAAAGAGTTACAGCACGAGTGCCGTTTTTTTTTAATGGAATACCCCGTATTTTTTTATATCAATGGATGAAGTATTTTCATAAGGAATTCGGTGATATAGGGGTTGCTGGGTTTATTTTCTGCGGTTCTGATGCATTTTTTAAAAACTGCAGGACACTTTGGATGGTTTCACCTGAAGAAACATGGCTGTCACAGGTCACAGGTGCGTATTTGTCATAGTCGAGAGTTTTAAAAATATGTTTATTACTTTTTGGATTTAGAAATAAATATATTATATCATTTTAAGCATATAATATAATTTGAAGCCATTCTTCTGATAAAAGCCTGATTATAAAACTACTCAAACAAGTAATAAACATATTTTTAAAACTTGACAAATAAGCACCTGTGACCTCTGGCAGCTCGGTTTTTTCAGGTGAAACTATCTTTATAGTATCATGCAGTTTTTAAACAAACGCATCAGAACCGTGGGAAATAAATCGAACAACCCTTATATCACCGAATTTTTCATGGGTATGCCATTTAAAAAATACGTTATTTGTGCTGTAACCATTTTGTTTTTGTTTTTAATGTTTTTTCAGATTGGATTATTGAATTATACGAAAAAAATACACGAAATGGATATATTCGTTTTTAAAAAATTAAAGGAAATTTTAAAAATAGGGCCCTTTTTAATTTAAAATAAACTACCCTGTACACTTTGAAACGAGGCCCCTCATTTGATAAATTTTAAAATTTAATTTATCTTTAATGGGTTCAAAAGGAAGGCGCTACGGAACTTAGACACTCATCATACAACTAAGTTTGATACACAGTTTCTTGGGAATATTTCAAACACTAAAAGTTGAAAATTTGCAAGTTTAGAGCCAAGTTTGTTGCCCTGGAGCATTGCTTCTTATTGCCTCCTAATAACTTTTTATTAAATTTCTCCTAGTTGTTTTCAAACTTTTTAATTTGTAAATTTAAACCCTAAAAATACGGCATTATGTGTTGTTTTACTGGCTTATGGATGGTTGTATCTAACCCACTTATTTTTTCTCTCTGTCTATAAGGGTAATTTCTTAAGTAGCAAACAAATAACTTGCAATTTTGAAGCCTAACAAAGTTAAATTAAATGATAATAAGGCATTTAAAAAAATAAATTTAAATAATTCTCTTTTGTCATAATTATACAGGGTTATTTTTGGATTAATATTTTTTTAACACTGTATAGAATGAAAGAAAAGATAAAAAAAAATTGGGTAAAATTATGTCAAAAAATGCTTTGTTACCGAGATACAGGGTAATAAAATTTTAAGAAAAAATGCCTATTTCATCACAACTTTCTTACCACTCCAGATATTTTCACCAAAGTTGGTACATTTCTGTTTACCATTACATTACATGTTTGGCTGTAAAAGTTTTAAAAAATCCTATTGGCGATTGAACAAGATTTGTTTTAGATAGAAAGAAATAATATGCTACTGCACTTTTTTCGAATCAATATTATTTTTGAAATAATTATTTACTTTGGAGTTAATTTGGTCTCGAGATATTTTATCGTACGACAAATGGTTTTTGTTTAAAGAAATAAAAAACATTTTGATCCATAGCAAAGTCGCTATCAAATCTGATATGGTGTTTTGTATGTTAAATTCGTTTTTGACTTTTATTAAAAATTATAATTACTGATTATTTTTCTATTAGGTTTAAATTATAATAATGTAAGTTTTTGACTTTTTTAATACAAATTAGAGAAAAACGAATTTCACATACAAAACACTATATTAGACTTTAGCGATTTTTCCATAAATTAAATTGGCTTTTATTTATTTAAACGAAAACCGTTCGTCGTACTAAAAAATAGCAGGAAACCAAATTAACTTTAAAGAAAATGATTATTTTAAAAATAATTTTTATTAAAAGAAAAGCAGTGGCGTACTATTTTTTTAATTCTAATCTTAATCGAACGCCACTGGTAAAAATGTTTTAAAATCTTTTAGAAAAAAATGTAATGTTATTTTCCAAAGGAGTGAATCAAATTTTGTGATAGAATCTGGAGTGATAGAAATGTTAGAACAAAAAAACATTTTTTTCTTAAAACTTTATCATCTTGGAAACGAAGCATTTTTGGACATAATTTTTTCTGAAAAAATTTCTGTATTAAAAGAAAAAATCTCTCTTTATCGACAGTTAAAAAAGAAATCCTGCTTTTTATATCATTTACCGGAACCATCTCCAGTGATGCGTTTCGCCTACCTAATAGGACTTATCTGGTTATACCGGGTCCACGATAAATAACATGGAAAGCAATATAAACAACTTTGTCGTTTGACGGTAAGATGTAATCTTACCGTTGATACCGTAATAAAAAGCATCATTTATTGGATTGGCATCGAGTTTTACTGGAAGTCGGCAAGCAGGATATAAGAAAATAAATAGAAATAATTTTCTTCTGTCGTAAATATATACAAAAACTTAAATTAAATAGTTTAAAGAAGAATTTCTGCTTTTTATTTTATTTATCGGGACCTTCTCCAGTTTCGCCTACCTAAGAGGACCCACTCTAAACTCTCTTATTATTTGCCGTTGACCCGGTACGGCCAGTTTGATAGGACCTTTAAGGTTGGTGATCCGGAAACACCCTGTATAAAACAAAACCTAAAGCAATTAAGCTTTTTGTAATCTAATCTGTTCTATGCTATTCGCATTCTTGATGTGTCTTGTTTAATTATAATAAATTAACCGCTCTTCCTGTCTATAGAGGAAATTTGGGGCATATGGTGTCGATGATATGAAACAGATAGTGTATTAGATAGTCTATTAGATAGCGACTCCCCTTTGTTATACAAATTATTTCATATAACGATATTTTGAGCAGAATACTTTTGATAATAATAAATTGAAATAGAATTACGTGTTTTGACTTGATAGACGATCTAAGGTAATTTAAAATTATCGGTATTCTTCAAGGCAACGTTCACATGTAAACAATACTCATAAATGGTGATTTAGGCTTATAGTCGTGTGTTAGCTTGCTCGCTGTCACTACTGGGACGCTATTTACAGTGAGGGGTAGTAGTGCAGCACGAATAATAAAAAATGAACCAACTTAATCGGCAGTATATTTTGTAATCTTGCACCTAAATAATAATTTTTAAGTATAGTTCTAAATTATTATTTGTTTTTAAGACATTTAAGGTTTAAAAATTTATCTTGGTCCAAATATTATTTATTTAGTTTTTCATTATATACGTTTTTGACGGTTATTAGGGCCTACCAGATTTGATCATAGATAGGCCTTATCCCCTTATCCCCTTCCTTTTTAATCCCTATTTTTTGTTTTACTATGTATTTTATGTTTATTTTATAAAACGTTAAAATATAAAACAAGTAATTTAAATTATGCACCATTGGACTAGTTCTTATTTTTATTAACAATCATATATTTTCCAAATGAGCAACGTGGTTAAAAACTGAATTATATTCAACAGAGGAACGCTGGACCCACATAAAACTGCTATGAGTTAAAGGTTTAAAGGTATCAGTTAAATAACTTTTTCCTACGACCACATGTGAAAATAGTAAATAGCACACTGTTTTCATGCATAGAAAATGCCTTATATCACACTAGTGTTGCAAAGTACTTAACAACACTAGTGTTGCAAAAGTATAATATAAAGCTGTCATTGTTATTTAAAATAAATTGGGAGTTATCAGGCTGTTAATGGGATTTACATTGAAAAAGCCATCCAATATTTTTTATGAGAACCTTTTTTAATTCTTAAATGATAAAAAGCGACTAGGTAGGTGATTTTTAATATAAAAATATTGTTAAACAGTATAATATATCGCTGTAAGGAAAAGTATATATCACCCTAGTGATGCAAAGTTTTCAATTGTTTTCTTATTTTTTCCGTGAAGACAAACAACTTTTATTGTTTTTTTGGTAAATAACTTGTGGTCGTAGGAAAAATAGTGTATATTACTTGTGTGAAAATCACTTTCTTACACGCGTGGGTTTGTCGCACTTGGCTGACGCCTCGTGCAACAATATTTCCACTAGTGTGAAATAAGTCATTTTCCACCCTTGTAATGTAATATACTATGTCAAAAGTCCTTACTAAATGAGGACATGAAAACTATTTTTTTAACAGAATTATAAAGTTGGCTGAAGTAGGATTTTACCACGGATTGTGGGACGCTTGGTCTATAAATCTTGCTAGAATATCATTAACCATGCTTTAACTGACAGGCTGGCATCGCTGGTAAATATTGTTTTAGACCATTACCGAAAAGATATTCAAAAATATCAAGAATAAAAGCTAAGCTTTTGCACCCGGCTAGAGAAATAAAGCTTAAGTAAATATACCGTTAATGGCCACTTCACAAGGTTACGAAAAGTCTACAAAAACTAAAGGTAAAAGTCATTAGACAGAAAAGTTATTGTTATTTTTTAAATTAAAGTGTAAACAAGGCATTCTTATTATTGGTAATCAAAATTACCAACAGAATTGGCAGATATATGGAAATGAGAACAATTCTTTCATTCATAAAAATATATCTTACAAACACTGGTTTTTATGGTATGTGTATTCCAAAAAGGGTTGTATCCACTATAAGTTGCATTAATTAAGAGCGGTTTCATATCCACCTCCATAAAATTGGAGTGAAGCCAGATCCTTTCTGTATATGTTGGGAATAGGGAGACTTAAACCATACTTTTTTAATTGCCAAATACATGGTTATTTTTAAGTTGATATTTTCTCTATGACGCTGTATAAAATGCAAGGTAATAAAAAAATTTCAGATAAAATTATATCCGAAAATGCTTTCTTTTCGAGATACAGTGTGTTAAAGTTTTAAAAAAAATGTTTTATTTTTTTATCATAATTTTCCTACAGCTCTAGATATTTTCACAAGTTTAATTGGACTTTTTTGACTATAAGCCTAGATTTTTTTCTGTAAAAACAAGTTGCGTTCGTTTCTTTTTAATTTTAATGTCGTTAAACATTTTTTTCTCTTAGAAAACTATAACACAGTCAAAAACCTATAGAAATAAAACACCTTATTAAATTTTAGCGATTTTGCGATGTATACAAAATTATTTTATTTTTTTAAACAAGAACCGTTTATAGCACGGAAAAATATCAAGACACCGAATTAACCCTAAAATACATAAGTATCTCAAAAATAATATTGATTTAAAGAAAAAGTACTATTTTTTTCTTTAAAAAATTCATTACAAATCCCGCTCGAAAACCACTGACATTTTTTAAAAACTTTTACAGCAAAAAAGTTGATTTAATAGTCCAAAGAAGTGTACCAAATTTTGTGGAAATTTCTGAAGTAGCAGGAAAGTTATGGCAAAAAGGAATTTTTCTATTAAAACTGTAATACCCTGTATCTCGGAATGTAAGCATTTTCGGACATAATTTTATTTGATTTTTTTTAACTTGCATTTTATACTGAGAGAAAAAACAACCAACTAAAAAATAACCCATCGGGCTACCATAGGTCTTAATTTCGAACGACATTAATGTAATAAATTCTATCTACTTCTTCTTAAAAAACATAAATTTAATTCCTTTTTTTTTTCTATCTCTTTAAATTTTTAAAATAAATATATAACTTACCTAAACCTAATTGCATATTAATTTTTTTCTTAATCTTTTCCTAAATGTCTCCTTTTTCGGTGGTCCTCTTTGTCTTTCTAAAGTCGCTCTGACAGACCCCAGGTCGTAAAGAGAGTGTCCCTGTCTACTTGTGTAAATTAGTTTTTTCTATTTTTTAAATTTATATGCCATTAAACGTACTGATAAAAATTGGATGTTTCGTGGCTTAAATACTTAGTTTGTAAGGCCAGAATCAAATAAAAAAAATAACGTTAAAAAGTTAAAGATATACTTTTAGTACCCCTTTATAAACACTTAAAATTGATCCATATACAAGGTCTTTATTTAAAAACATACAACTCAAGTTACTTGCAAAAAAAAATAATAAAAAAATCGCCAATACACGTTAAGATATTTATTAAGGGGAACGTTTGTACAAAAAATGGACGGCGCCTCTTTAACCCCAGACCCACCAGGGCCACCACCCCCAATTTTTAAAATAAGAAGAGGGTCGACATCATATTAAATTTCCTGACAAGTACTTTATAACCCTAGAATATAACGTCAATATCTTTACCTACTTCTAAATGGCGGTACTGTAAAATTACCCAAATACCTGATGGCCATATTTCCGAAACTAATAAAGTTAGATGTATTTATTGGGGTATTTACTGAAAGCCGTGTTAAAGATCTTTTATTGGTAATATATTATACAGGGTGCGTCACTAAAAATATACACTTTTATCCTACCCTGTATATTATCACTTGTATCACCATAAAACAGATTTTTAAAATAGCTTTAAGAAAATATCACATTAGGTACATCTAACTTTATTAATTTTGGTTATACAGCCAGCCCAATCAGGTTTTGAGTAATTTTTAAAGTATCGCCATTTTGTAGTACGTAAAAATATTGACTTTATATTCTAGGCTTATAAAGTACTTGTCAGGAGCTTTAATATGAACTCTAATCAAAAGAATTCTATGTCCCTTCCTATTTAGGAATTTTGGGGTGACGGCCTTGGTGGTTAAGGGGTTGAAGGAACACGTATGGCGTAAGTCTTCTATTTTTCATGCAATTGTTTTCTAGTTACGATTTTTAAATTCTCCTTAAATACATACAATTGACTGTTATGTATTCCTTAAAAGATACGGAAAAGTAAAAAATATGCCATTTTTCTCTTAAATGTACATTATAAATTAGTTTTTGTTTTAAATTGCCATTTTAATAAAATGCGTTTGCGTAAAAACCAAAAATAAAAATTAAATGCCATTTTAAATACTTCTATTAAGACGCTCTTTAGATTAAAAACTTCGCGTATCTAACCAAAAACTTATAATTATGTACCCTTTTACAAAATAACATTCAACTTTACCCCATTAGGTTATAATTAAAGCAAAATTAATCTGCAGTAGGTCGATTATAAAAGCATCAAGCGAATTAACTTTTCTACTTAATTCTCTTTTATATAATGCCTTAATTGAAGTTAAAAATTTGCGTTTATTTTTCTTTTTGTTGCAATTTGAATAAAATTTTAATACAGAATATAAAATATTTCCTGAATTTTAATATGAGAATCGACTAAAAGAACAACCAATTACAACTGCAGATTATATTTTCTTTTATTTTGTTTTATATCTTAGAAAGTGTTAATAAAAGTTGTATATACATGATTTTTCCAAACAAAGGCCATACATTTTATTAAGTGATTTCTTATTTAATTTAAAGGGTACTTTGCTTTTTACAGTGTGGGCAAAATTAAGCTTGCACACTTTATAACTAATCTTGCTACTTTGTTTTATTATAAGAAAAACTTTTTTTTACAATGATTATAAATATTTAGTTTTGTACATTGGTACATTGTTGTACAGTAATGTACAAACTTAGGGTTACATGGTTACCAAAGAACCAAAAATTTAAACATATTTTCTTAAAAATCAACGGGTTTGCATATTTAAAAGTTATCTTAAATTCCTAACATCTTTTTTAAACTATTTTTAATTTTAGCAAAACAAAATACTTTACTTTTAGGCAAAAATTACATCTTTGGCCAAACCTCGTACAGGGTGGCACCTTTGTTGATCTATATATAGCGAAAACTAAAAGAGAACAAATCTGATTGCACGATTTTCGATTTTGATTTTTGAAACAAATCAAAAGGTGAAAGTAAATCAGGGCTGACTTATTTCGTTTTGGAGATACAGAGTGTTTTTTAAATTTTGTCAATTGGGCCAGGCACTTGTAACTCGCTTAATATATAAAAAAAATGTAAATAAAAAGTTTTATATTTTTTAATTAACTTTTATTTAAAACTTATAATACAAAGTTGGGGTTTTCAAATGAAACACCCTGCATATTTTATCACGAATAGATAAAATAGATTGACAATATCCAAAACTTTTGTTGAAAATCGAATTGAAAATAATTTTTTATTTTTCTATTTTTTATATAGGTCTCTGTTAGAGCCGTAAAAAAATACTAGATTTATTATATTTAATTTGTCATCGTTTAAAAAATATACTTATCGTCAGGAGTTCGATAATAAAATGGGATTTTTAAAATAAAACACTTTGTATATTGTATCATCGTTAAAAATACTTTTTAGAGGGCGAAGACATTTCCTAAAACTTTTACATTTTTTTCTATACAGAGTGTCCCATCTCCATTTATACAAGAAATAACTTGGCCCCTATACAAAATAATAAGCTTAAAATAAAACATGTTGATTTGGATACATTCTTTTTACTGAGAGCACTAGTAGTTATACAAGATGTCTCAAAAATATAATTTTTATTGTCAAGTTGTTTTTTTTTTAATGGAACACCCTCTAGTATATGACAAATTTTGATTCTCTATCAAATTCTACATTAAAATGTAAAACACACTATATATCAATTATTGCTGGTTATTGAGATATCAGCAGTATACTGATATACTTAATAATGATTAAAAGCGTGGAAAAGAAAATATATTTTAGTTCTAATTATTTTTAAATTATTCTGTCACTGTCCGAATGGCAAAAGATATCTTATCATGTAATTAGTTACCTTTCATTGTAAGAACTACTAAAAGGTATATAAGCAATTAAGTTTATTTTGGACACATATTTACCTAATCGCACTAAAAAACAGAATTACGTCAATTATGGC